>JAIUND010000156.1:0-107257 GCA_034699125.1 Gisinianus flammeolus | reverse complement strand
TTTAAAATATACACAATTCATTTGTACAGTTTCCTTCGTAGATACATTTACATATCAAGTACCAACACAATAACAATATGTATGAGTAAATTACATCTCGATATTGTGAGCAAAGTAATTCAGAACAAAACTAAAACCCGTAAATTAAATTATACCTACATTAAATACAACATTTGGTTTATGAAATAGGTAAATCGTAACATTAAATCAGACACACCATACATAAATACACAATAAAAATAAGGAAGTTGAAACTGGCACTATCATATATGATGCATTAGTCTACAATCTAGACTCTATAAGTAACATTAAAATAGAGAATAGACTTTTTTTTTAAAAAAAAAGTTATGAAAATATTGCGCACACTCCTTCACAGTCGGTCGACTGTATATATGTATCTTTTTGTAATATTAAGTTAGTTTACTCAAAATATATATTTACTTATATTCCACCCATATATCGAAGATGATGATGTATATAGGCCTTTAAACTTGATTTACAAAAAAAACCGTCGTACTGAAAATGACTATTGAAATAATTGTCATGGGTTAAAACTTTGGAAATGAGGGTTTTTACATGTGTATTTCATACGCAGGCTATTTTAAATTACAAATACTTAAGAGTTTTAGTACTTATTTACACTTACACGTAATTTTTTTCATGAAAGTATATAATATATATGCTATATTATAGCATAAATATTAGTAGTTAGTACACGTATTCCAATTTCATTGTGTAGCTTCTCTCTATATCTATAGAACTACACAATATTTTACATTTCAATATTCAAAGCCCAAGAGTCTTTTTTTTTAATTACGTTTAATTTATGCTCTTTCTTCTTTTGTTTGTGGTCAGATTGACCAAACATCAGCCTCAAAATAGCGTCTTAGAAAGACTCATGTAATATAAATTAACAATTGCATTCTTGATATTCCATTCTGCCATTGTGACTATTTGGTTGTATATTTCAACTAATCTATATTCAATTTGGCATATTTTAAATGGTTGTAGTTTTTTTAAAAATCATAATCTCAAATTCCTCGTTTACTTTAATAAGGTAAGACTTAAAACACAATCGGTGTACATATTGTACTCCCCTCTTCTTACACTACCTATAATATAATATTATATAATAATAATATATTATAGTTATTATTATTATAGTATTAACCTGACATTTCGTACATTTCTAATATTAAAGTTGTAAAAAGTCTTAGGATTATAAATATTATTATACAGTACGGGCATATTTAAATAGACTAATAGCTCTTAAGATTCATTTGTGACAAATGGAGATTATTACAGTACAAAGTTTTTCAGTATATTTACACTGCTGACACAGTCGGATGATCTGATGATTTTGTTCCATTCGATACTTTCCCATGTGAAACACTGAAAAACGAAATATAAAAATGGATTAAATATATTAATATCAACAGTATATTACATTTCAGAAAACATTGGGTGAAAATGTGAAATAAATATTTTATAAATTACCTGTGCATATGTTTTGGATCTCCTATAGGTCTGAGAGAGTCCCTTGCGTCCATTATCGATTCATTTAATGGCTGCTTTTCACTGTACAAAAAAAATCATCATACATAAATACATACACATTTTCATTATTTTGAATCCAGTCATTTTATTAAATCTATATTTACAGTATACACGCATTATAGAAATAAAAAATAAAGTGTGCCTACCAAATGGCACTTTTGGTGGTATGTGTGTTGTCACTCTTTTTACCGCAAGCCTTATTTGTCAATGTCCACATTATACCCGTTTTATTCAATCGGCAGCAGGCAATGTCGAGGAAACAAAGTAGAAGAAGGAGAATTGCCAAAACGATTGCAATCAGAATGGGCATTTTAATCGATGCATCAGGAATGTTCTCTGCCACTTCGTAGCCCACAGTTCCTATTAAAATCATACACACAATTACAGTCAAGTTAGTTTACCGACATTATCCGAATATACATATATTTATAAATACACAAACATTTAGACATTTATAGTTGTAAAAATCCCTCGTAGCATCATGAACAATGAATTATGATTATAAAGCTATTTATTTAAATTCTCATGTATTGCCATACTCATCTCAAGGTATACAGGATAGAATGTGTTCAGAATTAATGAGAGATTATATTTCATTGTATGTATATATAATTATGTGGAGGTTGAACATGGTTCCTATTTGACTGACAGGGTATTGTATAGAGAAACTATTTACTGTTTAACTTGCATATATCTGTCTGTATATTTGAGCTATTTACAATTTACGCGTGTATATAAGGACTTAAGTTATTGAAAAACCCTCAGGAATATTACTATATTGTTTGTACATGCTTGCATTGGGACAATTTTATTTTTCTAAAATTCTACAAGGAAATCAAAAGCAATAAGACCCACACACAGATAGAAAACATATTGATAAGTAAAGGGACTTGAAAAAGCCCTTTACCTGCAAATATTTAGTAGCAGCAAAAAGAAGAACTCCACATTTCGCAGACCAATTTAATTAGTTTTGTTTTTTTTTAAAAAAAGGAAGAAATCAAGAAAACTTTCAAGTTTATAATTATTATTAAAAGAAATACACAATAATGAGATAAGTCAATTTTTGGCTCTTACAAAATCACAGACCAGAACGTAGGCGAGAAGAAGAAGACCAATGTACACACAGGTAGAATATAGAGAAACAAATCAACAATTCAACTTCAAATTCAACACATTATGATAGTAACAATATTATTATAGAGATTTAGATTAATAAAGAATTGACCAAACAGAACAAACCAACGAGAAAGATTAGATATTTGAAAATTCCAATATTTTTCAGTCTTGTCATTTTCTCCTGTCCTGCTGTGGAAGCAAAAGTTCAGTTCAGCGTGAAAGTAAAAGTGAAAGTCCAAACGACACAAGCAAAATACATACGGATGAAGCTTTATTTTAAAAAGGCAGTTTGAACAATATGTAAGTACAAAAGAGTACATACATAGTAATTTACTTACTTTGCAAATCTCACTTGCTCTATAGTTTTTATTAATCAATTCAAATGTTATAATATTTACAAATATGGATTCAATATTTTAATTATGTTCATCTTCCATAAATAATTGATTAAATTGTTTTTTTACTATACATACTCTATAATAGTCATTTACAGATTTAAGTATATATTATAGTTTTGTATTGTATTTGTTATCATTAGTTTATTAATTATGTACATCATCCGTAGCCTCGTGTTTCAAATATTAATTCTTCATCTTTCATCTTTGTAAACGTACAATTTTTCAGTATTCCGCATTCTTTCACATAATTTACACATACCTTGACTATTTTTTATATTCCGAGTTAGTGCCACATGCCACACAGTTACAAAAACACCATCCAATTTGTAGGTATACGTACGTTGCCCATTGTACCAGGACACTCAACCCTCTCAATTTTATTCAAACAAAGTAACTATAGGAAAAACATAGATTGCCTATTTGAAGTGCGTATTTCTAAACATGTCCAAAACTAAAAAGTATATATATGTAAGCTCAAAATAACTGACCAATATATTAAAACTTGTAAATTGTATTTAGCTAAAAAATGAGGGAAATAATATATTATTATATTGGCACTTCTAGTATTTTAGAACACGGTATGTGATGAACTCTATGTATTTAATTTAACTATCTTTAGGGTTTCTGACGTTTCTGTATATCAGTATAATATGTCAAATTTCAAATTATGGCTTTTCGTTTTCGTCTTCGTCAAAAAGAATGTTTTGACCTCGGCGTCAGACATATGTGAGAATAAAACTGAATGATCTACAATCTACATGTATTTAACTTTAAGAGGGGTTTGTCGTTTCTAATTTACCTATAAATTATAGGCTATAATTGTCGTAGTCTTTACCTAACTTACACACCTGCATACATAGGCGGAGGACAATAATATTACAAGATCCAGAATACAAGGTACTTTTAAACAGAAAGAGTTTCCTCTTCCTTTAAATGTGGTGATTTAATTTAATTAATTTCTCATACATCCCTATACAATCAATTAAACGTTCTATTCAATATCTATTTGTATTTATAAATTTAAAGATGAAGAATACACATTACATTCCTTGCATAGCTCTCACAAAAAATGTTCACTCGACACACACTGAAAAATCGTTAACCAACTGGCGCTACACAACAGTAATTACACTGTATGTATATATATGGTAAGATTTTTTCCAAACAATTATATTGAGGCATAATGTACACTTTTCACATAAATTCAGAATATTTTGATATTAATGTGTAAAATAGAAGATTTTTTCTCTATCAGATGAACTGGTTTTTGTTTCAAAATAAAAATCCGAACTATTTTTAAACTAAATGTGAAACGGTCGATTTCTTGACCGAATTGTTGACAAATTTTGACCCCGACGCACACGTAATTGTTTGGAAAAAACATTACCATATGTACATAATGTGTATTATATAGGTATGTATGTAAATACGAGTTTTTTCGGATTTCGAATCGAATGCGAATAATTTTTTTTATATAAGTACCTAACCTACCATTTCCTAGTCTACATATATGATTATTATGGTTATTATTATTATCATATTTTATGTATACCTAATTATACCTAATTATACCTACACTGTCTCTAGGTATATTTTATAATATATTTTCATTACAAATACTTTGGATTTTCAGCTTCAGCTTTTTTCAGTTCAATATAAAGCCAAAGTGCTAAGGTAATGTTATACAGGCAAACGTTTACAGTTCAGAATTTATTTAGGTTTATTTGCTACTCACTTTGTTTTTTTATACCCTATATTATATAGACACAAAAAAATGTGTGGTTAAATAATCGTACAAACTGAAATGTTAAATTATGTGACGTTCCACAAGGCTGAATTGACTACACTTCTCATTACAATTCACACGAAACAAAAGACTCTGGAAATAACATACAAAAAATCACACAAGGAATATCTCTAAGAAGAAAAAAAACAACTTTCCCCCAAAGTGAAAGTCATCATTCTGGTTTAAGTTTTATAAAATTTGAACTTTGAATTACATATGGCTATACATTTATGTCATGTTATGTTTTAATGTCATTGTTAAAATTGAAAATTAAATATGGCATGCATATACTAGAGAGACGTCACCATGTAAAGATCTATTAAATCTATCATGTATGAAAAGGGCTCGAAAAGTACTTTAATTTTTATATATACCTATTGTTAATTGTGAAGTAGAAAGTATAGCAAAAAAACTAACATGTATAATTCAGTACCTATATCTATCTATACTTATGTACTATAATTAATTGCCGCTTGGAATTTTAAATGCCATATAACTGGTATGACTGTCATACACAGGTTGGTTAGAGAGATTCACTATTGTTATTGTGTTCGTAATTGCAAGTTTTTCTATATAGATAGACGACGATCAACGATAAGTCTAGTACAAAATACCCGAGTGTTCATTATTATTGTGGTCAATATTTTACGCTTATACGCATTTCTATTTCAACGTCTCAGATCAAAATCAAATCCAAAATCATACCTATTTTAGTGTAGCCTATACTTCTATATATGAAACACATATTTTTATATATTAATAAAAGATTATAGGATTTTTTATTAATATTGAAGTGAAGAGAAATCAGAAATCGTCTCAAGCTCAACTCAAGTCACAATAGCAAAAAATTACAAGACGACTGACGACAAAATGTATACACAGTCAAAACTTAAAAAGAATTTGGAATGATTTCTCTCTTTCTATATATGTTTCTCTCTCTTTAAAATTGAAACGTTAGTATTTATTATACAGCACCAAACGTCAGCTTCATAACTCAGCTGTTTAAGTACACACTGACCCATTTGTACGAAAAATATCAAAGACTAATATTATTATGTAATCTGGCGTTTGCGTCTACATTGTCATAGAATATAATGGGACTTAACATATTATTTTATATTATCCTAATTAGTCGTAATTATTTATATAATATTTAGTACAAGTTGTCAAGAAAAAACTGTAGTAATGTAACAATTTGGATGAATCAAGTTTAACAATACAAATATAAAATAACTTACATAACACAACAAAAATGTCTGCTCAGTGAGCAGTGTTCATACAGTTTTTAGCAGTTACGTAATTCCAGATTTGTGTATGTACAAGAGAGCAAAAAAGCTATTATGTATCTCTATATAAATTTATAGTAATAAAAAGAGGTACTGTATATATATATACTATATATATATGCACAAAATAGTATTACACAAGTACACAAGGCTTAGAGACAATTGCTTGAACTAGAGAAGAAATTAAAATTTATTATAGAGAAGGAAATAACGTGGTGAGAAATCATATAACATAGAGAAATGAAGAACCCATTTAGAATGGGCTGTAAATTATGCGATGAACTACCAGTGACGGTTGGACTTGGCCTTGAAGATTCTAAGGAAAAAAACAAAGTAGAAAATCCAATTCAAGCTAATATGCTAGATATGTGCTTCTTTTAACATTAGCAAATTGACAAAATCCCGAATTCTCCCCGCCCCATTTTATCTACTTTCACCGCAAGTAACCCAGAATTTTTTTTTAAAATTGATTTCGTCCCCAAAAAAACCAAAAGAAAAGTCAGTTTGTTTCGCCTTTGTCCTAAAATATATTTTGGTCGTTTTAATTTCAAACGTATATCTAGAAAATTTCCTAAGCGTTAATGCAAGGAAAAAACCCAAAATCACTCAATTTTTTTTGTAAGAGAAAGTACAGCAGAAGAAGCATTAAATAAAATCCTAAGCTCACTCCAAAATTTCCATGTATGTACATATAGAACTTGTAAAAATCCACAAGAAAAAAATGACCGCAAAAGCAAAAGAGTTAATCCTCTCGAGAGAAGATTTGCATGTACATAGTTAAATAGTTTGAAAAAGTTATTACTTTTTAAAGTTTTAAGCGATTTTAAGAGTCAAAACAAAAGAAAATTAAAGAATCCCGAGCTTCATTTTACAGTTTTGGAAACCATACAAGCTCATATAGTATTTCAATAGTTAAAGACATGTATATAGAATGAATATAGGTATTTAAAACAGTCCTCGTTGACTTTTTCATGAAATGAGATCAAAAAATTAAATTCACTAAAGAGTTCCCCTTGCAACCAAAACTGAAAACGGTGGTTTTACTTTTCCCTTTAAAAATGAATACAACTCCTCCAGTATACAAAACCATGCCAGTAGTTCGTATGCCTTTCATTATATTTTGTGACAGCGCGATGTATTCATGAGAGTAACAATTTTTCAAAATCAGTCAGTACTTTTGTACAATAAGAAGAAAAAGAAGAAGACCGAAGAAAACAAATGTAAAGAAAAGAAAATTGAAAAGAAAAAAAAGTCTCTCTGCTTTAGAGTTCTGACGATGATCCATACTCCACTGTAACAAGTTGCATAGAATGTTAGCTATGTACAGTATAGTAGATATGAATACAAGCAAATTGAAGGAAATAAAAGACGAACCTGAGGGTGGAAGAGCAGTTCTGACATAGACGGTTGACGGAGGACTATTACCAATACTATTGTGAGCTCGAATCTCGACTTTGTAGAAAGTTCCTGGGAAATTTTGATAAACGAAAACAATGTCAAAAAAATGGAAATGACATGTTCTATCCATCCTCTTTCTCTCTCTCCTCGAGGAACTCACATGTATACATGGACTTGTTAAACTTAAATTAAATTACCTGGAGAAAGATTCCGGAGCATATGACGAGGTTCGCCTAGACTTTTCTGCTCAACTAGTCTACTACCGTACGTAGTCCAATCACCAGTGCTATTTTTACCTTGGTTTTTTACCTTTAACAAAGAGAAGAAAACAACATTCAAGAGTGTTTTATTTTCCGAAAATTCAAACGAATTTGTATATGACAAATATGAATGAAAATTATTATTATTATTATTATTATTATTATGAATATTATGGAAAACTCACAGGAACATAAGAGATCTCGAAATAGTCAATTCTCTCCCCATTATCTGGTGGGACTTGCCATCGGAGTTCAAAACGGTCTGGGTATGGATTGATTGCAAATCCTTGATAGGTTTCTCCTAAAATCTTTGGAGCTTCTGGAAAAGAACGTTTGGGCATGATTTCAAATCTTTCTTGAGCAAAATCTCCTACTCCAACAGCATTCTCAGCTGCAAAACGGAATTGGTACTGGCGTAATGGCTCCAAATTTTCCACAATGAATAGCTGTTGATCTGTAAAATGTATGAGACAGAACAAAAAAAAAAAACATGGAATATTATTGTAAATTATTGGGACTTTTTTCAATAAAAATTTCCATTGATTATGAGTTGAAAAAAAACATAAACACTGCTGGGAGTCTGGGAGTATTTTTTTGTTGAGTAAAATGTGAAATGATTTCACTGAAATCTGATAAATGGGTAAATGGAGTCGGATAAATCCACTGATTTTATCGATGTATGACAGAGTCGAATGCTTGAATGTGGGGTAAAGGGAAAAGAATGAATGGATATAGGGGCAATTATTTCAGAATTGATTTCCACATGCATGTAAATATAGGTACATGGAATGTGTATAGAGAAAGGTACAAGATTTGAAGTTTGATATACACATTCACATTCAAAGATATAGAACAAGGTTTGACTAGAGACTAGTAGAAAGAAACCACTGGCAATTGCCAAATTCTTGTGATTTGTGAAACTGTAAATTATGTCAGGGACGGACGATAGTGAATTTTATTGGTCTCCTATAAACTTGTCAGGAGGGAAACAGGGAAAAAGGAAAACGAGAGAGAAAATTATTTCCTTACCGACTGGCCACTGAACAGACTTTGCTTCATGCCATTGATAAGAATTCCCCTCTTTATATTGTGCTACAAAGCGTTGGATGGGTAGTCCGCCGTCATCGACCGGTCCAACGATTTTGAATGCAACTATAAAATACATAATAATTTGAAAACAATGGATAAAAGGATAAATTAGCATATGAAATTATAATTTAAACTTTAAAAAAAATTCCATTGTAATATCAATATCAGTACAGGGACTATATTTTCATATGTGAAATGAACGTACCACTCGTCGCCGTCTTTTCATGAGTAATAACTTGAAGAATTAAACCCGGTTTCCTTGCTTCTTTCAATTGAATTCGGTGATTTGCTGTTCCCAATTTGTTTGTAGCGACGCACAAGTAAAATCCATATCGTTCTCGATTGATCGGGTAAACCTTTTTTTTTTTTAGAAGAAAATATATAGAATCAAAACTCATATTAAAGTTCAATAATAATATACTACACACATTTTAAATACTTGAGCATTAAAATTAGGGGACGTACTTGAAGAGAGCTCTGTGACTGGGTTCCAAAAATCTGAACTTCCGGGGGATTGTCCAAGACTAGAATTTCTGGATTCGACATGAAAACCCATGAAATGGTTGCATTTGGAATGGCTTCAGCAAGACAAGTTACATTCACTGGCTTTGCATCCCATGACCAAGCCTCTTTTATTGGCGTACTAGCAAAACTTGGAGGGAATTCCACAGTCAAGTGCCCAAGTCTCTCAGCTAAAGAAAATACAAAAACCATTTAACTCATTACACAAAATACGTCTGTCATATTTTCATTTTCATTTCCATCCGTCAAGTACACAATTCAAATGGTTCCATAAGTACTATGCAAACTAAATCAATATTGTTTTTACTCATAGCTCAAATGTATAGATAAATAATCCAACTCATACACTTAAACATATATAAATACCGGAAAAGAAATGTAAATAATAATAAATTCTACGAGTCCTCGAGAAACAAATGAAAAGAAAATAATACACATATTATTATTATGATTATCTGCGTATACTTTTCCCATTTTGCTCTTACTTTTAATTTTGGTATTGGAGGCGATGCAATTGTAAAGCCCATCATCAGTTCGTAGTAAATTATCTATTTTGAGTTGTGCCGTCGTCATCGAGCCATCTTTCCTTTGGTCCGTGAATATCCTCGTGTCTCGTTGAGAACCATGTGTGAATGGCTCTGGCTTACTGTCTTTATGGAAAACTATATCTGGTGCGGGCTCTCCAGACGCCTTACAAGTCAACAGCGCACTTCCATCCACTTGCGATCTATATCATCATAAAGTTTGTACAAACACGCGAATCTTACGATTAGTTCTATATATATATGTTTTGTGTACATACACATTATTGTCACGTATACATTTCTATGTACTGAATTCAACTCTTATATTTATATCATATATGCACATCATATGCATATTAAATCGTAAATATCCGTAGGTGAAAAATTCTGAGCCGAGAAAGAAAAAAAAACGGAATATTTTAAATAATTTATTCTCTCTCTCTCTCTTTTTCTCTCCAAGGAATAACCTTGTGATGCCAAGTATATACTTACGTTAAGTTTTTAAATTCCTCGATGATGGGTTTCGTGACAACAGTAAGGCGAGCTGTCATGGTATCAATTCCGGCCGTATTTTTAGCTGTACACCGATACAAACCTCCATCTTCACGACGTAATCCATCAATTCGCAAAAGTCCTTTGTATCTATATCCACACATTCCATAAAATTTAATTTCAAAATGTGTTTTATATTATAAGTAGGTAAAGAGAAAATCCTGTATCGGCGAAAATGTTTTTATACTCATCAGTTTTATTATCGCAAAAGCAAAATGTATTACTTGTCCACGACAAATCGTTCCAGTTCACTCAAATCTTGACCCCTCTGGTTCACCCATTGGTATCTATACATTGACGTACAAAAAAATGATCAATTGTAATTGCTTATTCATCATCTCTAAGAGATCTACATATTGTACATAAAGGTAGTGTGAATGTGCTTTCATTTTATGCATATATACTATATACTTATATACGAAAGAAAAAAAAATTACTCTGGTGGAGGCTTCCCATTGGCAACACATTGAAGCTCCATACTTCCAGCTTCAACTCCTTCAACGGCTGGCTGCTGTGCTACAATTTTGGGTCTCTCTTGAACCTATATAGAGAAAAAATAAACAGGGGATTTTTTTTTAAAGACGTGAAATATAAATGACAGAAGATACACACACAGAGTGTTGATATTGGTTTCTATATGATGAGATACATAGAGAGATGGGTATAGTTTGTGTATTTTGTGGATTGGATGTAGATATTCTTTATGTTTATCCTAGGTAGGTATGTATTATGTATTATGTATATTTGGGAAGAATCAAATTCGGCATTAATTTAATTGGCTACCGCAACCATGCATCATTCAAATTCAACAAACTAATTTATTCATAACATCATATACGATTCTCTTGACAAGCCACAAAAGTCCATGTTGATGCTCTATATTTGAAGTCTTGAACGACGGAAGACTTGAAAACTTTATACAGACTACACTGTAGTCACTACAGCGTACGTACAGAGACAGACGCATAGATATACCTATACATAGAGAGAAAGGGAATGTGTGTCTGAGAATACAAACAACCACAGGGAAACAACACAAGAGCCAAGGTCAATTAATTATGTAGACAGAAATGAATTGTGTACTCTCTGTGGTTGGAAGTTCAAGTCGAGATGAGATGCATTTACTTCCAAGAAAATTATAATCTTGCTCCTCTTTTCTCACATGACTCTCTCTCTCTCTCGTCTTGTACTTCTTGCACATATGTGTTCTTATGTGTATACAGAATGCACACCGAGGTTTTAATATGGAGCTGTCAAACTCTAATGTAAATTATTTCATCCCACCTCTCTGAACATTCTAACTCTTATTCTAACCCAAACACACAACAGAATAATGAACTCAACTCGAATAAGAAAAAAAACTAACCAAAAAATATGCATCATAAAAGGTAGATATGCTAAAATTAACATGTAAATTCAAAAGACAGGAAAATGTATCAAACAGGGTAGTTAGCTTAATCACATAAAAAAAAAAAAAAAAAATCGAATAAAAGAGCTAAAACTTTTGTGTAGAGTCTACAATCTACATAGTGCCCAATTACTGTAGATTGTAGAATTTAGAATGTAGATATTCCCTGTATGTATTGTGTAATGTGTGTGTGTTTTTTCCGTTTTTCTTCACCTATAATAAGAATGGAATTAGGCACAGGTAAGTTGATTAACTCACCTCTAGCTGAATATGCCGTTCTTCAACTTTTCCAAGGCTCACAACGCGAACTCTGCACGTGAACACCCCTTCGTCAGACTCTGAGACATTCTTGATTAAAATTCCATCGGACGTCAATACGTAGTGGTCTGCACAAACAAACATACATAATAAAAACAAAAAGTATTATTATCATTATTGTTATTACCATTAGTAAGTACACTGTCAATACTACTTAGGATTACCTACAAAATTAATTGCTTTCTTTCCAGGTACCATTTCAGTACCAGTACCATAGTACTACTACATTACATTACATCGTAATCCATATTAATAGTTTGACAATTTCTCTCTGCATCACATCACACACACACAAAGGAAAACAACTATTACAATGGCAGATAAATAGACTGCACACAAACCTATTAAAGATGTGATTTATTTCTAGTTTCTCTATACCCGTCTTGACTCTGCGATGACGCTTTTCTTTTTCCCTTTAGCGTTTGTGTTTGAGGGGAATATGTTCATATATGTAACATAGGGTGAAACGATACAAGGGAAAATAATTCGATTACTATATATAGATACAAGTGTACAAGCAAAAAGAGTGAGAGAACACAAAGTCAAAGAATTATTACTTTATATTTCTTTTCGAGTCCCCATATATTACATTAGAGTGTTCCTGCTTCTGATGCCAACAAACATGAAAGCCAACGGCAATCACTGTCATAATTGCAATTATTGTCAAGGAAAAACGGGAACGGGCGCAGGTATAATTTAATAAGAAAGTTGAAAAAAAAAGTCTCTCGCGTTTTCCCCAGATCAAATCAAAATGTCTCACGAAATATCACAAAATGTGACATGTATGTACATGACAAAGAGGGAAATTGTAATTACAATACGTTTTCCTCGCGTTCGTCATTCACAGTTTACCTTAACACAACCAAATTACGAAGTTTGACTTCACAAACGGGTACATATGGAAATACACAGTGGCGTGAAAGTACAATTAGTAAATGAGTTTTGTGCTATACTGCTACGCTTAAATTCATTCTGTGCTATAGGTGAAAACGTGTTGGTTCATTACCACTAGAGTTGATGGTTTTGTGATCAAATTTCCAATCGACTGATGGACTTGGATCCGCACGGACACGACATTTCACTTTATAATCTGAATTCTTCACAGCATGTTGATTAATTGGAGCATCCTCAAATGTAATTGGCACTAAAAATATAAACACAAAAATACATGTTAATTATATTATAGATATCATTGTGAATTTCCGTAATATCATAAGAATCAAGATAAAAATAATTGAAAAGAAAAACCAGCTGTCTCGCTCGTCATATTATATGTGTATGTGTGTGTGCATCGAAATTATTTGCCTGCTTGTGAATTGCCTGGATAATGATAATAAACTTTTACTCGGATGAATCACTCCCATTTACTTTCTCTCCTCTGTACATTTTGAATGGCAACACACACACAAGATCGTGATACAATGAATACATATATACATACATACTGTTATACCACATATGTATTTTATTATTTATATACAAGAGAAAATCCTAATCTTGCAAGATAAAAATCCTATATACATATAGGAAAAATCCATTCCATTCCTTGCAAAAATCAATAATGAGCCCAAATTAGATAAACAAAATTGGCTACAGGGCAGTGAAATATTAGGCATGTATACATACATACTATTATGTACTATACATGTATGTGTGTAGTAAATGGCAAATGGGGAAATATACTCTCTCTCTCACAGTCCACAGTGCTTCTCCTGGTCATAAAATATAGTGAAAGGAGGAGAGGGAAAGGCTTCCATATGTTAAATATTTACTTTGAAGATCAGATAGGACTCTGTCTGCCTTTTCTTTCTACTTTCTATACACACTGGTAATAAGTATGAGGATTTTTTTTCCCCTTATTGTTATATATATATTTTGTATGAAATGTGACTCACCATATGCACTCAGCTTGAAAGAAGTCGTCAACTGCTGGTTATTTGCGTACATTGCCGAACACCTATACGTCCCCAAATCTTCATTCTGTCGATCAAAAAAAAAAAATGTATCAGAAAATTAAATCATTTTTTTTAAATCATGGGTAAAGCATAGTGTCTTTACACTTTAGAGGCTACTATTTAAGGAGGTCCTTATTTAAGGAAATAAAAGAAAGCAAGGATGCGTTACCTGTACGGTACTGAAGAATAAACTGATTTGTCCGGGTTGTTCTCCTGGTAATATCTCCACTCTAATAAAACCATATATAGAAATGAAATAGTATAGAAATAGTTGCAGTAGACACAGCACAGAGAGACAAAATCTTATCAGCCCAACTCCAGCCAGCGTCAACTAACCAACACATTCAATATCCAATATATAGGTACATCCACAGGCAAAAAATAAATAAGTAAATAAAATAAATAAAAGAGAAGAAACACTCTCTCTCTATACATATAGAATATGAAAATGTGCATCTAAAAACATCTATGACATCTATAAGAGTCTAATACTCCACAATCTATGGATTATATTTATTATCAAGTCACTATAGATATAGATATTTATATCACTATAATTTTCCATCTATACACAGTTTTCATTATTGCTCATTTAACCGTATTTTCTATTCTAGATTCTAGACATCTATATAAATAACAACTCTAATATTTTCAATACACATACACATGAACAGTCAAAGTCAACCAAATTGTATTTTGTTTTTAGGGGTCAACTTGCATTTCCCATTTGTACACTTTTGTTTCTCTCTCTCTGTCTCTCTCGCTCTTTCTCTATATAATACACACACATTTATTCGTGCAGAATCATTCGTTCTTTGTGGTTAGAAATATGATTTAGGTTCGTTCAGACAACGGATGGAGGAGCAGAAACTTTGTTTTGTATATAACAGCAACAGCAGTAAAATGTAAAAGTATTTAGGTACTTGCTAGAAACGTTCTTGTACATATGTACAGACACGCATTTTGTTTGATAGCAGTACTTTTTAGGGGATGCTGGATTAATATTGTAAAAATAAAATAATAACAATAATAATAATAATAATTCTAATCGTTTGTAGTGTGTAAAAATTAAAGAAAAAATATGCGCTATTTTTGTAGAGGGACTGAAGAAGGTTCAATATCCAGTTGTGCGAGCATCAATCATGAAATTGAGGTATACCATAATTAAAATTGTATTTGTACGTACAAAAATTCGGGATAATTCTGTTGGGAAATCAGGCAATTTGGTGTTCAAGTTCGAACATGAACTTTGAATATTAGCCAAACGCTACGTGTTCGTTTTTGCTTATATTGGGACAAAGTGGAAAACAAAAAACAAAAATGAAACTTTATTCCGTTGTCTACGGTATATTGTCAGTACATGTAAAGACAATACATAATAAAATAAAAATGATGTGTGTGTGTGTGTGTGTGTGTGTGTGGTGTCAATGTCAATGTCAATGCTCAATTTCCAAATCAACAACAACAACAAATCAAACTTTCACTCAAAACTCGGTAATAACATAGGGAGCAGGAACAGGTATATAGTAAATGTAGCGATCACATTGATTCTTTGTGTAAAGTTTTTAGGTAGTTTTCATTTGTGACGTGTGTGTGTTTTCTGCTCCAGAATTACTTGGCAGTATTTATCTGTATTGCGGTTTTTTTTGTTGTTAGTGAATGTTGAGGATCACATCTATTAACGATGAAAAACTTACCGCTCATCATATCCTTCGCTTGTAGGGATTCACAAAGAACAGAAAACAAGGAAAAGAATTTCATTTAATTGTTCTGACAAAACTTAATATAGTAATTAAGTATATAGTAGTTTATCAGTTATTCGAGAACAACCAAAAAAAACCTCATCTTTCTTTGACGCCTTGAGACTTTTTACACACACACACCAATACACAATTGGTATTTGGTATATATATTTAGTTGACTGTTCCTTCCTCGAATTTATGAACCTGAACGAATAAACGTTTTTAAAGATATTCAGGATATTCTGATTCTATATACTTTAACTTTGAATTTGATGGTACACAGAAATTATTTTGTATACTCCATAAATACGAAAATACGGTCCAAAAATATCTACGGAATAATCAATGTAAAATGTAAAAAGCCCTATTCTTCTTTCCTCAATATTCTTATCATCTCTTTATTCTATAGTATTTGAAGGTTTCAGCATTGAAAATATAGAAAAAATTTGCAAGAATGAATTCGTGCTTGAGCAGACATGAGCATAATCATTTTGGAAGGAAACACGGCAAAAAATTGAGACGAAAAAAAATAATATGCACGAGCACGAACTGTCATTGCATTTATTGATCAGTGAGCTGTAAATAGTTATCCTTCGGCATATTCATTTTTCATCGTACATTTTGATTTTGAAGAAGCGTACGAAAAAAAGGAAACAGGAGTGTGAAAGTCTGTGTACATTTTCAATCTCAATTACGTAATTAAATGATCAATAAGTATTATTGTGGCTATTGCTTTGTAGGCGAATGAAAACAAACTTTGATAGAATAATTAACTTTATACATACATATATTATGACAAAACTTGATAAATGAATTTTAATTCTGGTGAATTCATTATTTATTTATTATTGAGTACATCAAAATTTACTATTTACCTGTTTTGTGGAGTTGGTTCAATTTGCCGGTTATTGGGGAACCACCACCGCATATCTGTTAAACGCTCAGGCACCTCGACCTTCCCAGCACATGTAAAAACACTGGGTTGTCCAAGTGCCACACGATGTACAGAATTGGGTACCACGGGCATGATTTGTAACGAATTTTCTTCTCCTAGAACTCGGCACACTGCAAATCACAAAAAAAAAAAAAAAATTCGTCATTATTATATACTCAAATCCCTTCCATTCATATCCTGTCAAATGTCAATTCTTCAATCAAAATAAATCATACCAATTCACAATTTCCTTCAATTTTATAGTCCACGTACACGGTATGCATTCAAATTACACTATTTTCATTTTATTCTATATCTACAGATATACTTACATACCACAACCACAACTACACGCCCCTTGATTTTGACTGCATACTCACTGCAGATATATATATGATGCTGACTGTGGTTTTTTTATCATATAAAAATGCCAACACAAAAAAATGGAGAAAACCAGAAACCAGCTTGAATCTCGAATTGTCAAAAAAAAGAAGAAAAAGTGAGTAAATCCACATTTGCAGATGTAAATGTAAAGTCCCACCCTCAACATGACTTTTCTCACCCTCATTCTTTATTATTGTAATACATCAAGGAGCTCTCTCCATCCATTATTTTGGAATGGAATCGCATCTCTCTCTCTCTCTTTCCATGCACATAGAAACATGGGAACAAGTACAAGTACAAGTGCAAATATTTTATTCTGAAATACCCGAGCTTTCAATCTACATATTGTACGTACATATGAAAAATGCACACATGTAAAAGAATTGCATTTGTTGGCCCTCTGTTTGTTTAAATGTGATGTGTCTTCATCTTACTACATTATGGAGGATCCCATACATAACTTAACACGGTGAATGTATACGGACGGAGAGGCACATTGTCAACAAAACTCTCTCTGTCCCTCTTTCTCTGTTATATTCTTTATATATACAGATTTTTACTCCAGGGGTCGGACTTTGCACACACACACGTTGGCATTGGCATTGGAAATTCGAATTCAGAGTGACAGGGACTATTATTCCCTCGATGATA
The DNA here is from genome assembly GCA_034699125.1 of Gisinianus flammeolus. Lineage (NCBI taxonomy): Eukaryota > Metazoa > Arthropoda > Collembola > Symphypleona > Katiannidae > Gisinianus > Gisinianus flammeolus. The sequence goes on along the minus strand of JAIUND010000156.1, from coordinate 89,377 downwards.
CTTTCAATTCTAGATTTTCTCTTTCTCTCTTTCTCTCTTTCCCTGTGTCTTTTTCCCTTCTTTCTCTCCAAGAGAGAAGAATGATATGTGTATGTGTGTGTGTAAGTTCGTAGTTTAGTTGGAATATTAATAAATCTCTTTCAAGTCGCTTGCAAATAAGTACTAGGGGATTCTCCACATTCCCATTTTTAGCATGAGTATCTATAGATACTATCTACATTATACAGTTCGCTCTCAAAAAATTTCCAACAAGGAGAAAAAAAACAAGGAGCGCGTACATTTTGTATGAGCTTCTCAAAATTCCAAGGAACCGTCGTGTCGTCGTCGTCGTAACAGTCCACTGATTTCTTATCCATACATACGATATGTTTTTTCTTCTTCTTCTTCTTTGGTATACAAAAAATAAAATTAGATTTAGAGTTAATTTCATGAGCATCGGCAATTGGAATTTGGAATTTTTCTCTTTAAATGTCAAATCTTTTTCTTTCTGTCTCTATTTCTTTTCCCCAAGTCTATGGCATAGTTCTTCAAGTCTATATTAAGCATCAGCATAAATGAAATCAGCATAACGTAGTATAAAAGTGAAGCTTTTTTTATGAAATGCAAATCGGACTCTTATTATTAGTTTGAATATATTTCAGAAGTCGGATTCCCAGTGTGTAGTGATACAGTAGAGAGAAAAAGAGAGAAAGAGAGATAATAAATCCGTGTTGGTACCTCGGACCGGTACCAACGCGAGACTTTCACCCCCTTTCTCTCTCTCTCTCTCTCTCATGAAATCCCATCCCATGAATAAAAACTCTATCTCTTTACAATAAAATATCAACAGTTACAAGGAAAGGGACGAGAACAAGATGAAGACAATAAATAATTTCTACTTTGATGTTCCATATTCATATTTTCCGACTCTCTCGCTCTCTCCCTAATTTACTGGATTCTAAGTTGTTCCATAAAAATTTTTTGGAATTATTCCTAGTATTTTCTCAATTTATGTACGGAAATGGAGGACGGAGGACGTAGAATGATGGAAATAACCCTGAACGGCAAAATACAGAGTCTATATCTATATACATACCTATACAAATATACATGTAGAATAGAGACTGGGAATTATTGATTTAGTCAAAGGACAGTTCACCATCACCACTCACGTCACACTGTACGAGTAACTCCTAAATAGAAACTATACATTACATACACATTACGGATATACATATATATGTATCAATATGTCTGTATTCTGTGTGTAACTGGCATACTCGTAAATCTGTCTTTATCTGTATGTATATATGTATACAGTGACAGAATGAACGCTGTACGGCGTACACGGATCATTTGGACTTGTGAATGTCATTTCCACTTGAGAACTTATCAGCTGTCACAAATAGATAAGGAAATCAAGTTAAAGATTAACCCTTGACAAACATCTGATAGGCCTCGTCATAACCAAACAATGCATTTGACAAGAGACCTACACTTTTTTCTACTCGCTAATCTCCTTGTGCATCATAAGAAAAAGAGGAAGACGAAAAATAAGAAGAAGAAGAAGAAGAAAAAGAAAGTAGACAAAAAAAATTCTAAAGGTGTATTATGTAAAGAATATTTTATTATAAATGTAAAGTTGTCCGTTGTAGTACAGTCACAGTCACATTCACTTCATCTCAGCCACTTAACGTTTTATCATGAATCATGAATACCAATACCAAATTTGTATTTTTTTACAATTCATTTCCGTTTTCCCCCCATGTTATTAACTAAATATGTACCTTTGGTTGGGAAATCTCGTCTAAACTTGTAAATAAATATAATAGAAATACTAGGAATATAGGAATCTCGCTTATAAGCAGTTTGTTATACGGCTTCAAGAAAACCTTCTGTTCAAATGAAACGACGTTAAATATTCTCAACTACATGTGAAATTCAATCTGAAATTTACAAAAGAGATTAACGTTTTTTCCCAATCTCACTAGTTCTAGCTTCTCCAACTGTATTGGTATTATAGCATATATTTACCTTTCCTTACACCTACACATACAAACGCACACACACACGCATAGTTACATAACTTTGATCAAAGTCAGTTACAGAATTACACAGAGTTCACAGTGCATCGGTACATGAACCACGATCTACCTCTATATTACTAAAAATCCATTGTAAACTCTCTCTCTCTCTCTCTGCCTCAAAGAACTCTTGTAGCTTCTTAAATAAACACAAGGTTTTGACTTGCCTGTGAAATTACGTATGGTATATATATCGTAAATCTCAACCCAACGTCCACACAAATGCACACGTAGTTATGAATGTTCCATGTGATAAGTTGTACACGATCCCAAATCCAAAACCCAATTCACTGACAACTGTCGTTCACATTTCATATTTTCATATACGATAGAAATGCAGTGTACACACAATATGACAAATATTGTGAGTCCATTCCACGTACATAAATTTTTTTTTATCCTTTCGTGCCATGCTATGCCATGCCACATGCACTTTGACTTGTCAAACTAACCAAACCCTCTGTCCAAAGAGAGACAGAGAGAGAGAGAGAGAGATAGAGAGGAAAGAATATTAGAAAAACTACAAGACACGAACAGTGAGCACATGAAAATGAACGCCATTTTGAATAGACAATGTCCACAACCACACATCGTATTTCCATGTCATATCATTATCATAGTCGTCGTCGTCGCCGTAGTACAGATATTTCTAGAAAAATGCAGAAGAAAAACGGAAAATGTTGAATGTTGAGGAATCAAATCAGAGAGCCTGGAAGGCTTAACAATTTTTTGGTATTATCATAATTTTAAATTCATGTTCAGTCAACTCCAGAGGCATCTCCTCCTCCATTCCTGTCATCTCTACAGTATGGACAATACATTTCAGTATACAAAATTCGAAAAGAAAAAAATCTTGTTCCAAGTTCCATAGTATATACAATATAATATGTATTCTTTATCCGTCTTTTTCTAGTAGCTCTATTATATTCCTATTACTATCTGTATACCTATAACACATCCTTTTGTTGCTCCAAGGATGAAAAGTCTGGTTCCTGCTCACTTTCAAATAGCTTCGAAATTCTAAACACTATAATAAAAGTGGATTTTTCCAATCATAAGACTAAATCCTCCAATTCACAACTCTCATTCTGTATGACAAGACTTCAGAATTCAACATTGAATGGTGAAAGAAGAAACAAATCAAAAGGGTAAACCCCATAAAAGGTGCCAAATAAATACAGACTGTACAATGGAAAAAAGTATCTCAAGATTATAAATATCAACTCCAGTTTTTTTCTTTCTCTCTCTCTCTCTCTCTCTCTCTCCGTTACACTTTACACAATGAAATGGAGTAGGAGAGAGAGAGAGAGAGTTACACCTACTTAAAATAATAATCCTCGAATGGGAATTAATAATTCCGTGTATTTACTTTGCCTTTTGAAAAACCTCAAGTAGGTTCGCTCTATACACGCTCCAACAATCTAATATCTAATGCCATCAATGCCATCATACACCAATTACCAAAGGTAAATAATAGGTACATGATTGAGGGAATCGGGATTTGAGAATTGGAACAATTGAACAAAATAATTAAGTTTGTAGTCCCTCTCTATAATTTTCTCCACACACAGAGAAAAAGACGGAGAACTAGAGAAAGAGAGAGAGAAAGAGAGAGAGAAAGAGAGAGAGAAAGAGAGAGAGAGAGAGAGAGATGGAGAAAAAATGGGGAAATGGGAAAGAGCACAAAAGAGCTCCTTGAAATTATAGGTTAACTACAAAATGGGAAGTAAACTTTTTGTGTTCTTATCAGTTCTGTATGGGGTTTATGAAGTTTATGAAGTAGAGAGGATTTATTGGAATTTGAGCAAGACAAAGTAGAAGAAGCTATCAAAATGATTGGCCTACAACCTACAAACGTTAGCCTTACTCTCACTCGTAGTATGTAGTCAGAACTCGTACTCGTACTCTACCCACTGAACCAAAAGGTGAAGGACCTAGAGAAAAGGAGTAGACGAGAGTAAAATAGAAAGAGAGAGAGAGAGAGAAAAAGAGAGAGAAAAGGAATAAAAAGTAAATCAATAATAATGTCGCATCTAACCAGCCACTATCACATTCAAGTTTACACGTATTGTATGTGCGTGCGATAAGGAAGCTTTTTATGTAGAAAACCCTTTTTTCAACTCAACATCTTTCTCCTTTTTTTTTCTCTCTTCTCATTCTTCCTTTCTCCGTCTCTCTTTCAATGTATACAGAATGTACACACACACTTTTCCCTTTTTTTTTCCTAGTCTTTTTTTTATTTTGATTCGGATTGTGGATATTCTGTAAGTTACCCGGAGGATTTTCCCCATGTTTTTTACGTTTTCGTACTTTTTCTGTGTATGTATTATTTCATTCTCATTGCTTTCGTTCTCGCATTTGGTGAATGTACGGATAGAATGTACAGTGTACATTGTACACAGTACATGGACATGGATACGAGTTTTTGACGTATACATACACAGATATAGTACAGCACAGCTATGTGTTTTCCTTTCTCTCCTTCGTACACGTTTACTCTCTTTACACTATTTGGACTCTTTTATGTACTCGAGATATGTACGGGCCAGAAAAAGGAGGAAAAGTTTGATAGTTCTCACAATTCGAGAGACATGGAGACATGGAGAGTAAAATATCAGTATGTAGTAGTACAAGAGTAAGCAGACTATACTCTCGAGTAAGCATTCGATTGTCCACAGCACATGCGTTACCCGCTTGTCGATACTACACTGGACCTTTCCATTTAACCATTTCTATTTTATGAACAGGAAGACACTTTTCTCTCTCTCTCTCTCTCTCTCTCTCTCTCTCTCTCTCTCTATTTCACTCACTTTCTTTTCCTCTTTGCATTTTTCCAACTTACAACTTTCACTTTTTATCGGCTGGTAGTTTATAAGTTGTATACGTACGACGTAAAAAAAAGGGAAGAAATAACTTTCAAGTTTAATTCACTTCTCTTGTCATGAAATATGGAGAGTTTTGTACAAGTCGGAGCAGTAGCAAAGGCAAAAGGAAAAAAGACATTGACACTCACAGCCCACATATACAGTCATCTTCAAACCTCAACCTCGAGGTTACGAACCTTATAAAAGTCACAAGAAAAATAGAGTCAGCTTTCTCTCTCTCTTATCCAAACTGCTGCTGGTGGTCTTGGGTCTCTCAAAACCCGATCAATTCTCTATCTAAATAAAACTTTCACACACACACACACACAGAACACACAGAAAACCAGCTTGAACATTCGACAGGAGATTTACGACCCGAAAAACTTGCAATCGAACACTCGATTTCGTCTTCCTCATTCGTGTTCTCCGGGTGTGTACACACATTTGGGGTGTATATTGGAACTGTTCGGGTAACAAAACTCATTCCCTGTTATAATTAGTCTGTTTTTCTAACTGCTGACTCGAGAAACTCCCAGATTTTTTTTTTTTACCTCTTCTAACTAGAAAAGTAGAAACTATAGGACGAGAACGGCTAGAGTGTGCAAAGGAATTGAAAGGGGAAAATATAGGAGTATGAAATTACAAAGGTAACGGTATAATATAATGATAATCATTTCCCCCCTTATTACAACATGTTCAATGTAGCAGAGTGAAACTCATGAAAGAGTAAATTGAGAATTGAGGAACATTCTGATGGTGAGTGAGTGGGGGCAGAGAGAGAGAGAGAGAAGAGTGAAGGAGGGAGGAGGAAAAAAACAAGGAAGAAAACAATGAAAATGGAATCTGACAAATGAACCCAATGAGATCAGTAATTGAGATCCTTAAGCAATCCATAGATATTTGATAAAGTGAGTTTGAGAAGGAACACAAGAGATCATTGGAACATTCTGCCTCACATTTGATAAGCTCTTAAACGCCCCCCCTTCTCAATTCTCTCTCTTTTCTCCTTTCATTTGACTTGACTTTTAGGGTTCTTTCTTTTTTTTTTTCTCTCTCCTTCTCGTTTTCCTCTTTTCCCGTTTTTACTCTCTCTTCACAGAAGTCTGACTCTGACTGAACAAACTGTAGACACACAATGAGAGAGAGAGAGAGAGCGCGCGAGAGAGAGAAAGACAGTGACAGTGAAAGAGAGGCTCAAAGAGTCAGAGGCATGATAAAACCGAAACACGCACACATTATCATCGGCTAAATGGCAAATAGTGTCCAAAGAATCTCTTAAGATTACGTTGACCATGAAAAAGAGAAGGAGCTTTTTCAAAGACGAGAGAGAGAGAGAGAGAATGAGAGAGAGAGAGAGAGAGAGAGAGAGAGAGAACAAGATGGAGTTGCCTTTATCGCCAGTAGACATACAATACATAATAATACCCCCATTATATATGTGTGTGTGTGTGTGTTTCTACTCTTCTACAGATAGTTTCTGCTGTGCTTCTTCTGTCCACAGACTTGAAAAGGCTAAATGCTTTCCCTTATATTGCTATTGCTATCTAACGTAAAATAAACAACTGGAGGCTCCTTCATCTTCATGTCCATGTTCAAGTCCACCCTAACGATGACTCAGGGATTCGTCTCGCTCTACCGCCACAATCAGAATGAGAGAGCCAGAGAGTCAGAGTTAGAGTCAGAGTCAGTTGCCAGTCCAATAGAGATCCTCATTCTTATCCTCATCTTCATCCTCATCCTCACTAGTCACTCGTGCTTTTACCAAGACCAACAAACGGTCATGTACACACATAAGATACTGTACATTTATATATACAGTAATATCCACACGGACGAACAAACAAGGAGCGACTGAAGGAACATGGAAAGGATCAAACAATCCATAAAGCTTATGCTTCACTTTATTTCTTATTTTAGCCTTTCTTTACACTTCAAATTCATTTCCTTACGCTCTCTTCCTATTTTCATTTCTTACGTCATTCTCATTCTACTTCTACTTGAGCCCTGTATTTGTACGATATTTGTATATGTGCCTATGTGAACGGACGGATTCCATCTCATCTAACACTAAACACTAAATACAATACAAAATGAAAATGAAAAGGAAAATGAAATCCAACTGCAGAGTTGTCCAAAGTGTGTGTAAAATTTTATATATGCTATTACTTCACATTATGGTCGTCAAGCATAACTAATGGTTGAGTTGTGTGTGTGTGTGTGTTTGATATGCGCATGCAAGTCTTTTTAATTTATAGTTTAAATACATTTGCAATGTCATTTCATTGCAGACTATAGACAGAATCCAGTGCTTTGTCATAGTGAATTGGGCTATTCACATTCATATATATATACCTTTTTCTAATGTATATATAGAATATATCGTAGATACGGTTGAAGCATTGCATTACACGGTAATCACGGTATAATAAATGGAGACTCGGGTTTACAGTCGACATTGTACTAGAGTGTGTAAAGGTAAAGGTAGAGAGAGAGAAAGAGAGAGAGAGCGCAGGTAGGAGATTTTTAGTGTGAACAGTTGAGAAATTCTGAGCATTGATCGTTCGAGTGAGGGTTACGCTTTCTCTTAATGCCATTATTGAGTTGATGGAATGAATTCTGTTCTGTTCTGTTCTCTGTTCGCTGTGGATGTTGAACTTATCGATAGCTCAAACTGATAAATCTTATTACCTCATCCATCACGTCCGTCTCTTTTGGGCTTCTTTAATCCACCTCATAAAATTGAACCTCGGACTCGGATTGAGAATCGAGTATTCCAATTCCAATGTAGTGAGATAAAGATAAAAAAAAAAGAATTCCTTTATCAATAGAACGCCTTTTCTCTCTCTCTCTCCTCTCTCTCACCCTCTGTGTCTGTCTCTGTCTCTCTTCTATACTTACAGTCTCCATCTCAATCCAAATTCTATTATCGTTTCAACATTCATTTTCCATTCGTCATACCACAAAGGCATAAAAGACAAGAAGAGGAAGAGAGGAGACAACAACAACACATTTTTACAAAAATTCTTTTGAGTCATAAATATAACATACAGAAGCATCTGTGAATCATCATTCTCACTTTTGTACTCATAGTAATAATTGGTCGAAATTTCCAATATTCAGTAAAGGCAAAGGAAATCCGTCAATTGTACCTCTTACTGGAGTAATAATCTTGATCCAGAATCTAAATCTACAGTCTCATGTACGATGTATTTTGTATTTTATATTATTTAGAAAATGTGTGTTTCCTAGTAAAATAAAAATGTGTTGAGGAAAAGGACGTGAGTTTGAATTTTCCCAAGTGTGAATTCGAATTTGAGTATACGAAAAATGGAGATGATGACTCCCACAGTAGAATTTTTTTATATATACATATAGTAGAATCTCTCCATGCGATAATAAAATTAACTAGACAAAGCTCAAGACAATAAAAGAATAAAAGAGAGGAAAATGGTGAGCTCGGAGTTGGAATAGTCAACAATGACAATGAAGAGACAAGAAAAGAAAAGAAAGGGAATTCCACAGTCGTTTTATATGGTACAGAATGATTCTTCACTTGAAAAGACTGAGAGAGTCTATTTACTATTACTACTGGGAAAAACAAGGAGGAGAAGAAATGAGAGAGAGAGAGAGAAAGAAAGAAAGAATAGGAACCCCTAGGATGATTTTAAGAAATTTGTGAAACCCGCATCTGTCGTTGTATAAATACTCTCGCACCAACAACTAACAACTTTCCTAATGATCACCTCTCACATAGCATTCAACATCCTCTCACTTGAAAGTCGTCCCTTCCACTCCCACACAAACATACACAACAAAAAAGTACATCCGTATCTGTATATAGAGAAAAGATAAAGAAATTCTTCAGTTTATGCGACAACTACGAGACATATTGAGAGAATTCTCTTGGAGTCACACAGAAAGAGGGAGAGAGGGAGGGAGACAAACTACAACTTATTGCCGCAAAGAGGAATGCAAAACAAGACCTCGGCCACCGTGTTACAAGTGTAAATTACACTGTAATTTACACTGAGGGAAACAAAAGCGCAGGAGTAAAAAAAATCTCAATCTCAGTATCTCCAAAACTCCTCTGTAAACTTTCAAGGAAAAAATGCATGTGAACAAAAAAAAAAGGGAAGAAAGTTGGTACTTAGGCAAAACGATTAGCGGACAAAGATTCAAAGTGTATAGGATTTCCAAAAGAAACAATCTATATCTGTCATAATATCATAATGTGCAGGGAAATTCTTTTCACTTTACAGTCTTCATTTTGTTCATAGACAATGTTCAAGTTTAAAAGGAGAAATAAATTGACTTTCTCTTTTAGTCGCTTTTCTCCCCTTCTCTCTTTCTTCTCTCTCTCTCTCTCTCTCTCTCTCTCTCGTTTTATTCCAAAAACTTTTCATAATGGAGAGGAAAACCATACGGCCTTTTCCTCCTTTTTTATATGCAATGAAAATGAAAACAATGAATTTCCTGTTGTTTCCATCCTCAAAAGTTTCTTGCGTACTTTCTTTTCTCTTTTTTTACCCGCCTGGATAGAAATGGGGAAAAAATCATATGGTCCTGTATGGAGTTGAGAGCTGTAGTTGTAGTGTGTATGCAGAATCATTAAGATGCTACTCTTGCTTCTATTCCCATTTCGGCCCCTTTGTACACACTGTGTGTGTATATGTCTGGAGTCTACTGTCGACTGTCGACTGTCTCGAATTCGAATCTCGAGTCTACACTTTGTATATATATTCTTTTGCAAGCAGCTCTATGTGTATAGAGTGCAGACGATAAAATGCAATAGAATATTGTGAGTTACGCCAAAGTTTTGTATCTTTGTCCATGGGTGCTAAAGCCCAAAAAGATCCTTTTTTCCTTTTCCTTTTTTCCTCCTTTCTCCTCTCTCGTTTCGTTTTGAGTTTCCTTCCCCCTCTTCCTCTCTCTCTCTCTGTCATCCTCTCTCTCTCTCTCTTAGTACAATAAATAAATGGTTAAGAGACAGAGAAGATGAGCGGGGGTCGACGAAAAGTCACTCACTTATTCTCCACTCAATTATTTCAATTCCCTTCATTTATTTATTTGAACGTTTTCTATACGTTTCTATGCGATTGTACGAGAAATTCCCTCACTATTTACCGTCCTACTGTCCACAGTCCACATGGATTTCTCTCTACATTTTTTTGGTCAACTACAGACAGACAGACGAATGGGGACTGGAGATACAAACGTACAAAAGTCCCACGAGAGAGAAGGAGACAGAGAAAAATTCCTAAAGTCCAAATTCGAATTCCAAATTCCGTAGTCCAAACTACCCTCATTGCAAATAGGAAATGGGGAATACATCGAGTGTGTCCATTTTGGTCTATTGTATTGTCCCACGATGGAGTAAATGTGTAGTCTACACAGTGTAGATGTGGATGGTGAATCCCTCTTCAATCAATCACCATTCAAACCGAAACGATCTTTGAGAACTGAACGTCTTTATCAAATATTCAAACTCTCTCTGGAAATGATAACTAATTCTCGTGTCTCATACCAATTTCCAGTTTCAATTTTACTACTCTCTCTCTCTTTCTCTCTCTCATCTCTCTCTCTCTCTCTGCCTTTACCACCAAATATACGAATGCATGAATGAACGAACGAACAACCAATGTACAGATACTAAAACTGACGATGAGCAGTATGTCTTGTGCCGATACGAATATAACTGTAGACTGTAGCTCTAGTCCCATCCTCAATGTATCCAATCAATTTGTCTTAATTCCAACGACTCAAGACGACGGAAGCATATATACGAGTTTCCCTTTCCCTTTCAATGGCTTCTCATTCACAATCGTATACTATTCCGTCGGCTTCTTTTCCCTCGCTCATATCCCGATCCCAGTATCCAGTGTCTCCCGTGTAACGTACCGGTGCGAGAGTAAATCTAGCGATTATCAACATGTATGTACATTTCTTCATGTTCTCATGGACACAAAAAAAATATAAAGAGGGAAAAAGATATAAAGACTGTTAATGTATAATGTAGACTGGAGAGAAGCTTTTGGAAGGCCGTGTGTTGGAAGTGGAAGTAAAAAAAAGGAAAAGGAAAATCGGATCGGTTTTTTTATCCCAAGAATTTTATCGGATAATATTTCAGCTTTTAAGTACTGTCAAGTAGTCAAGTAGTGCCAAGCTCTATAACTTTTGTGTGTGTGTGTGTACAATGTGTATCTGTTCTGTATGTGTATTATTGTGTATGGGCATTTATGGCTCGTTGGATTTTTCCCCAATTTTTTTCCTGTCCTTTCCTTTTTCCTTATTGAAGGTTCACGCTTCAGGTTGTACTTTGTTAAACCTCTTACGATTAGTTTCTCCGTATAGACATCCTCACTTGACTTTATTTTATACTTCTTCTCTATCTATATACTTCTCTCCTTTTCCTTTTTTTTTTACTTTTTACTCGAATTTCCTGTATAAGACTTTTAAAAGTTCTTATTTTCTATTCTGTATTTCTGTATTTACTATTAACTCAAGTTTCTCTCTCTCGCATTCACTCGGTTTTCGACTCTATTTAGTCATTGAGAGCGGAGACTAATCGTGACTTTAAAGGGTGGAATTAACTGTGTTGTGTCTGTATTCTGTATGTTAGTAAAGTGTGTGTACAGACAGTGGAACTTCCTATAAAGAAAGGAGAGGAAGTCATTAAGTATACAAGTTACATTCAACATTGAACGAACAACACCCGAGGTTCCTGTAATTCTTGTCCCATCAATTTCCTGTTGCTCACTCAAAGTCAATGTCTAACTCCAACTCAAATTCAACTTAACTCTGTAGCCGTCTGTAGTGTAGTGCCTCCTTTTCTACTCTGACTCGGGCTCTCAGTCAACTCTCTCTCTCTCTCTCTCTCTCTCTCTCTTATAATTTCACTGACAACCAAACAATGCTTTTTCTTGTTTTTGTTTGTCTCTTTTCTTCTTCTTCAGCTCAAAAAAATCCAAAGGATATTTTTTGTCATCTTTTCCTTTCCCTCATGCACTTGGTCGCTATACTCTAAATAATTCACTTCTTTTATGATTACGACTTACGACTTTGACTTTTCTACCTCTGTCACTTTGTCTTCAGTTTCTCAGTCTCGACTCTCAAGCTTGAGACAACTTTTATGCATACTTTTTTCCATATCAACATTCAAATGCTCTCCTTTCTTGTGCAAAAAAAAACTCCAAACAAACGAAAAGAACGTAGCTAATATACTGCTATTATACGCATAAAGCCTTGTAGTTTGTATACACAACTCAATTTCATGCCAAGGAAAGTTTTTCATTCTTATTCACTTTCTTTTATGTTTGTCGTCTCAATGTCACTTGTACGTTGCTAAACGTTGCAAAAAAAAGTGAGTTTTTTTCTTCTCCTTGTGAACATTTTTTCAATTCTATACCATACCATATAGTGAGAATGGAAATGGAAGGGAAACAACTCTGAATTCTACATTCTAGAATATCTTTTCAATTTTATTAATAGTAGTCATCCTTTAGGGAACCTTTTAACCAAAACATGTCGGCGAAAAAAGGAGCAGGAAAAAAAAATCCAACACTCTTCTGTCAGAGAAACACACTCAGAATCAACTCAACTTTAAATGAATTCATTTGTACATGTACTTTGGATTTTTTTTTTTTTTACTTACTTATAAGTATGAAGCCATGTGTTTGGTGTGTCTATATATTATTTATGCACCATTTTTTTTCCATTCTATATTCTATTCCATCTGTATACTGTATATGCATGGAATATTTATTATTGGTGGGTTTGGGTTGACGTGATGAAATGAGAGTTGATAGTTTTTGGCTTTGAATTGCTTCTACATGTCTTTATGTATATTTATATGTGTGCATATTTAGTTTTGTGGAAAATCGTCCATCCTGACGATTTTCTGACATATTCTCCATGGATAATTGATTCAACAAAGGAGAAGAGGGAACAAAAGAGGAACTGGGCTTAATGTGACCCCGAGTAATCCAAAGCTGTCACTGAAAAATGTTTCAATTCCCAAATCGACACATTCTCCTGAATACTGTTAAAGGAATGGCGATTTAGAATCGGGAGCTCTCTCTCTCTCTCTCGACTCTCGACTTGTATACACATTCAGATTGTAGATGTAAATGTGAATGTGGAATCTACAGTCTACAGAGTAGAGAGTCGAGAGAATGATCCACGATCCACAGTTGCTCGCAGTATATAATATTGTACATCCACATCCACAATGCTTCACTAGTAAATGGCTTCACATTATTCTCTGTGTTATTTTGAATCTTTCCCCACAGCATGTAGACAATACGGAATGATGTGTACTTCCAGCAGTTTCTACATTCTACATCCACCTACAACTGACAACAAGTACTGGCACCACTAGCACTGACACTGGCAGAGTATACGTACGTCGTACGTATATGTAAAGAAAACAAGGCAGAGGACAATAGACTAGCGAATTTAAGTGAAGGCAGAGTAGACGAGACAAAATAAAAGGAGGCATTTATAACCCACCCCTCGTCGTTCTCTCTCTCTCTCTTTTGGTTCTCTGTTCTGTTTCTGTAGTCCCTGGAACGCGAACGAGTACGAGACAAGGACAAGATTTTTACAATTTCAATACAAACAGAGAAACACGTATACACTTTTCGACATTTACTTGTCTCTACATGACTTCCAGCTGTCTCCGCTTTTACTTCAATGTCAATATCATTTCCACCAACTCTCTCTCTCTCTCTCTCTCTCACCTTTTACCCAACACTAACACCAACAATATACTCAAACTCAAACCGTACACACTTGCACTTTCCACTTGTATACTCAAATACTCACCATTTCCCCATTCTTTGTATCTATCTCCATGGTATGCGTAAGTGTAGCTGTGTGTGTGTGTGTTGGTGTGTATCTGATGAGAGTTGGTGTGTTTACTCGAAAGCTCTCCATTTTATGACCCGGACCGTATCAATACCGGATACTCTACACTCTGAACCCTCAGTAATCTAAACAATCATTATCATTCATATAAATATTTGATACAATTTATTCCTAAAGGTAAATCCACATGTACTTTGCTCAACTGTAGCTGTGGCTGTAGCTGTGGCTGTAGACTGTGGACTGCGGAGTAGAGTGACTGTACATGAAAATGAAATGGAAAATTCTCTCTCCCCCTTCAACATTCACTTTGAAATTCCTAACTTCCCAACGCCAACTTAATCTTAATCCCAAAGTTATCTCCATTTTCTTATACATATCCCCTCCACACAAATTTTATTTACATTTTCATCAAGTTTAAGAGCGTGTGTACACACACAGAGACACAGACGTACAGAGTCTGTCTACACTTCCACAGTCATCATAATAAAATTCTATTATCTACCAAAAGGGAACAAAAAATGTTGTGAAAGAAACTCCTACACAGTCATGTCCTACAATCATACGATTGAGTATATTGAGGAACATGGAAATGAATAGATATGCAGAGGATATAAAGATAGACATGGAATAACTATTTACGAAGCACGTGTCCTTTCAACTTTTGAATTTTGAATTGAATTCGTAATTCGTACATGTCGTTTTCTCATTTTCATTTTCTATATTGGCCGGTCATTCTGTGTGTGTGTGTGTGTGTCTGTGTGTCTTGATGCTGTGTTGTGTTTTCCTTGTCTCTGTCATCGTCATCGTCATCGTCGTGGTTGTTGTCAGTGAAGGAACAGTGAACAAAAATTGTATTTACATGAAATTGACAGATTCCTGCTGAGAAGAAAATGAATGAAAAGGGAACGACCACGTTTTTGTTTTGTTATCCCAATAGTTAAAATGTTAAAATGCCCCTTTCGGTCGTCCACAGCTTAACACCAACAACCAACAGTCAATGGACCCACAATCCACAATCCACATGCTACAATACTCTACAAAATACTACCTATACATTTCCTACATGCATTTATTTTTATTATATTACTTTTTTTCTATCTGTATTCCATCTGCATGTGGATGTTGGATGTGGGGTTTTTTTTCTGTTGCTGTTCCATTGCGTTTCACTTCACTTTTACTTCACTGTCCAACATCAAACATGATGAAGCATCACTAATATTCTAAAATTAAGTCGGTACAAAGGAGAGCCCACAGTCCATGTGGATTCTAATTCTAATTCTAATGACTTTTAATGAGAAACGTAAATTTAGATTCTAGGGGAATACCAAATTACCAAACCAACCAATATGAATGAATGGGAACGGACTTTCAACTTTCAACACGTTCTTTTTAATCCATTTCCCCATTTGAATTCTCTATAATGTCTGTAGATAATACTTTTACATTTTTATAAAAGTAAATGGAAATGCTCTACTGTGTGTGTGTGTGTGTATTATGAATTAAAAACCATAACATAACACAAAAAAAAATGTAATGCAGGATCACAGTCAAACATCTTTTTTTTGTAGGTACTCTGTCAGTTAGTATGCTGTCGTAATGTAATCGGAACTATCTCTATTCTGTATTCTGTATAATCTACATGGGAACATGTGTAATGAGCTTGAGCTATACATTTTCCTCTGCTCCTTCATCCTTTTGAAACGGACACAGAGAAACTGTCAAAATGCATAAAAATCCTGAGTTGCGGGGGAATTATAAAAATCGGTGTAAAATTGTGGTTTGGAAGTGATAAGCTACAACACGGGGTTTGATGATGATGGGGGCTCACACACACACACACAGTGACTCAATACGTAGTCTTTTATTGTACATACTCTCTATCTGTTCGTACTCCTATTCATCTTGTCCACAAGCCAAACGACTACATATATACATATATGTACACACATTTATGTATCTATGTTTTTAAAAGGTGTTCCGGTTTTAATCCTGTGGTTGAACAAGGAACAAACTATCACGTCACTAATGGCAGCTTTCGGCTTTCACCCTAAAAAAAACTCCAATTTTTTTTTCCACCACTCACTCCAGCCTTTTATTTATAATGGTAGATATTGGTATTATAGTTGGTATAAGTTGGTATGAAAGAAGGGAGTAGGGAATTCATTGGGTTTACATCTATATGTATGTGTGTAAATGTGTATCCACTATTCACATTTCATGAAACGTATACTACACTTAATGTGCACCTAATGTTTGCTTAAGAGATGAAATTATCGACAGTTCAAAGCCGACCATATAGACACACACATACACACGGTCATCCATTAAATTTACAACTTAAAAGAGCTAAAGAGTAGGGAGCTGGAAAGTCCTTTCATTTCCATACTGTGTAATTGAGATACACAAGGAATATTCAATTCGTCCACTCGTCCGAGTATTATAGAGGATATAAATAAAATTTATTCCTTCATTTCTACTGTTGAATGTTGACTGTCCCAATCGCAATCCTAAAAACATGTCAACCTCAAAATCCTCTTCTCTTCTTGTATGTACTTTGTATATACTTTCCCCCATGAAATGAAACGGCATGACATTTTTGTGTGGCTTTTAATTATCCATCCATTCAAATTTGTGCGCATTGAGGGAAACATTTTAAGGGAAATGTTCTCAATTCCGAAAAAATTAGAGACCATTTAAGCCTTTAGTATAAGGGATAGAGCGAATTTGTTTTCTCAAATATATTTTCATAGGCACCCACAGCACCGTTAAAAAAAACTCGAGTCTTTTCTGGGTAAAAAGAAAAGCCCGATTGCCTATTGTCGCTTGCGCTGCTCGCTCCTGGAGATCCTGCTGTCTGTCCTCTTTCACTCTTTCCCCTGTAGACTTGACAAGAGTGTTGATTGTTGATTATATTGAGCCATTGTGTACACACGTATGCATATTTTTTCTGGTTTCAGACGTAACGTGGTAGTGCAAACTCCAAAAACCCCATGATATACGTATGACGATGAAAGTAAAGAAGGAAATATATTTGTGTATCTATGTGAGTCTCGTCGTCATCATCATCATCGTCAGTCGTCACCCTTCCATTTTATGGTCGGTCCATATTAGACTCTATACATTACCATTAGCATTAGTGAGGTTGGAGTGCCATCAAAAATAATATAATGGAAAGCATTCCCTCTTGTATTTTTATCTCGTGTTGAATCTTATAAGTAAAATTTCCTTTTGAACCCTTCAATCATTTGCCTACAGTGAGAGAGAGAGAGAGAGAGAGAGAGAGAGGGAAATACAGAGAGCGAGAGAGAAAGAGAGATGGATCGTGCGTCTCATTCTCTTTTCATTGCTCTTGCTCTACTCCCTCCAAACATACTCACCGATAAAATATAATGTAGTTAATACTTTGGCTGCTGGTTCTTTATTATCCTTCAAATTCAGAAGAGAATCCAGAGAATGAACGGGGTGAACTCGGAACAAGACAAGGAGAACAAGAGGAGAGAAGAGAGAGAGAGTGCTATGCTAAATACTATGACACCATGACAGTTACAAGCAAAACTACAACCTAAAAAGTAGTAAGTACCTAGTGGCGGGTAGTACATGTATTTGGAAGGGATGCCGGGTGACGTGGAAACTTTCAACTTTTTATCTTGTGAATTTTCCATGCTGTTCAGTGAAATGGCAACGGACACTTCAAAATTTAGTTAACTCTATAGATTCTGGAGTTATTGGCCATTTGTGACGACTTACGTTCAAACTGAGAATCAAAAATGTTTTGCTTCTGAAACGCAGATTGACTACTGACATTGATAAATTAGTTGGAGCTGGAGTCTCCGAAATTTAATCAAAAGTATTTCCAGCTTTACGTTTAAGGTTTGTATGATGACTTTTCTGACGAGACAGCGAGACACCGAGACACCCTGTATACAATTCGAATTTTCGGTTCGAATTTATAAATTATGTGGACATTTTGTATTTTATCATTGTGGTTCGCTCTTTACTCTGTACTCTTTACTAGTCTTTACCCTTTAGTTTTGAGCTTTTGGTCTCATCTCAAGTACATATAATAATCATAACAATAATGAATGTAGAGATGTAGGTCGACTGCCTATAGCTATAGCATATCCTTTCACATTATTATTTATCATGTTCTTCAAAAACAGTTCATTTCATTTGACGCGTGAATTCATCACTGTGAGATCTGGAGATTGGATGAGATTCTATATATTCTATATTCTATATAGTGTGCTTGTGCTTGTGTATCTGGATCTGCACATCTTTTTACATCTGTATTTTATATATAGAGCGAAAGCACTATTTGGAACAACTGACAAACTACAGATATGTGATGTGATGTGAATTGTGTAGGTTCAGTGATAAGTACATAAAATGGGTTAGTACTCGAATATACATTATGTTTATATGAAAGAAAATCCATGTCATCCTTTACTTTTTGTCATGTTTCCAGTTTCCATCCACTTTTCACCTCAAAGACTTTTACGGGTGTGCAGTTGGACGGTCTAAGTGAAGCTAACCGGCATCAGACTCCGTAATAAGCAAACACGCAATCGTCCATCTTAACACACTGGTGAGAGTACTCTGAGTACTGAAGGACAAGTCATATAGTCGCTATTCCAGTCATATATAGCCATAGTGCCTTCATGGATTTAGGAGCAATTGTAGGTACATATCTGTGTATTTACATATATGGGAATGGATGGGATGCTGCTCAGTGAACCAAGCAAATAGAAGCAAACAGTGAATCTCCGTTTTGTTGGTTTGTGTGAGGAAAAAGTTCTCTCACCCATAACTGATCTTTATCACGAATTCATTTAAAAGCAGCACGCCTGTGCTCACCGAAAATTCATAAGAAGACTCTTTACCAAAAAAGACCAAAAACGAGAGAGAGAGAGCGAGAGAGAGGAAAATAGAAAGAGACCAGCCACAGCCACAGCTTGAAACAGCTAACAATGACTAAACCCTATGGCTAATGGTAGGGTCATGATCTCATCGACATGATACACACAAACACACACACACACATTACACTAACAAGTACAACGGGGGGAAAACACCCAGCTCTGTAGGCTGTAGAGTGTATGTAGAGAGTCAGCAGACGGACAGGGACAGGGAAGATTTTAACGGACGCGAGTGTGAACCAACATTGTCAGCATTGTCACCAAAGCTGTCAAGCTGATTGCATTTTTCATTGCTTTCTTCCTACTCACACACTCACACTCATCGTCAGAACGTCCTACTCTGTACGCATGTTTAATCTATTCGCACTATGGAATATGTATGTTAACTATGTATGTATGTATATGTATGTATTTATGCACGACTAGAATAACACAACAACAAGTTCTCAATTCTCAAAAGTTTTTGGCTTGTCTCTCACAAACACAAACACACACACACAATGTATGTTCAAGTTGGTAACATGAGAAAGGAATAGGCGGTTTTGTTTTCCCAGTTTGCATTTACATTTCCACAACAACCAGAAATGAAAACGAAAACGAGGAAAAGCAAAGTGCAATATCTACAGCAGATATATTTCTCCACCCATTTATTTATCTTCTAGCTTTGGAACGTCTGAGTTTGAGCATTTGAGCATTCAAGGGGAATGGACAATACAATAGAACAAAAATATTTACACGTACATACAGACAGTCACAGTCACACACGTATCTATGAGAGGAAAACAGCCGTGTGTCTACACTCTTCACTGTGGACTCTTATCCTTATCCTTATCCCACTCTCCTCATTATCAAGTGTTTGTTTTCAAATTCAAATTCAAATGACAAATAAAACTAACACCAACACCAAAACCAAACTCTCTCCACTCTCCCTATAAATATTTATGCATGGTCTATATAAACGAGTATCTCTTCTGCTTTCTGTCTTTTTTCATGTTCCTCTTCCTCTCTCTCTCTCTCTCTCTCGTTCATTCTCTTTCAGTCTTTGAGTCTCTTTTCACCTCTCTCGTGGAAATCCGAGCACTTCATCAATGCCATCAAGTACGTGAAGTACGGCTGAATAACTCGGAGATTTGAAGCTCAAAAGCATTTGTGTCGGCGGGCACTTATGACTTATGGTGATGATGTTATGACTATGTACTATGTCTATGGCTACAGTTACAACTACTAGGATTTTTTGGTGTGGTGCGTTGCATACAGATTCCCTGATAGATATCACATATATAAATAAAGGAACGTGCAGAGCCTAGGACTTCCAGAATGACACTTAAAATTCGTGAAAAATGAAAATCTATGATATGATGGTAAAAGTTACAGGCAAGCTTTTTCCTGGAGTATAGAGAATGGAGCGAGAGAGAAAGAGAAAGAGAGAGCTCGACGGTTAATATAGGTGACGATCCTTTCATTCAGTCTCTGCCTCTCCCCGGAAATTCCCACACCATTATATCAATTCATCAAAAGGATCGCACGTCAAATTACAGGAAATCTCATGAATGCAAGTAGCGACTGGTGAATGCTCAATGTTGAATGAGAAACGTTCTCTCGCTCTCATTTCTTTTCCTCTTTCTCTTTCTCTCGCACCAGTTTTCTCTTCTTCTTCTCCTCTCGTCAGCCCGGTTGTGACTCGAATGGCTCGAAAGGAGCTTTGAAAAAATTAATACAGAGTAAAATGGAGAGAAAGAGTTTTTCATGTTAATTCTATTCAAAGTCTGAGATTTCATATTCAAAACTCTCATCTTGAGGATATCTAGCAGGCAATTTTATTTTTAAGTTGATTATGAAGCAAATGCGTGTGTATGTGTGTGTTAAGTGTAACTACGTATTACGTAGTTATGAAATCTATTTAAAAGGATTCTTTTTATTCTTATCCTCATACGAATTCCCCATAGACTGTAGATTGAGCTGTATAATAACTGTAATTTTGTGAGGATGCGGGTGAGTGTATGAGTATATGTAGTATGTAGTGAGTATGGGAAATTATTTCTAGAGTGGAGTTCTTCTTTTTGAGTTTCACCACCACAAAAGAGCCTCAAAAACTAGACTAGCAAACCAAGCTAAGTCAAAGTCTCGAGCATATGCCTAACAGCTGGCTGGGCTAGATGTAATGCAGTGCCAATGCCAGCCTTTTACCACAGGAGTGACTGCCAACAGAATCCAGAATATATGCTGTTGCCATTATTTGCCTATTCACTAATGTGTAAAAAGAAAGTTGCGAAATGCTGACTCCACATACTCACTGTACGACATGTACAAGTACCAACGAACAAGTTGCGTAGAGTAAAAGTTGTGAGTGAAGTTTGAGCACAAGTGTAAGAAAAACGGAGGAAAACAGAAGTTCTTTTTTATTCATGAGTTGGAAAAAGAAATTACTTTTTTTTCTCTCTCTCTCTCTCACTCTCTTTCTTTCTTTCTTCCTCAAGTATTTTCCTTTCTCATGTGGACTGTCGACAAAACTTTGATACATGTGATGATACAGGAAAAATAAATAATAATATTTCTCACGTGGATGCATAATGATAATTTAATGATGACTACATTCACAATTCTACATTCCACGTTTTGTGTTCTGTTCTGTTCGTCTGTTATTTGCTGTACTGCTGTACTGCATGGGCGAGCAGACTATTTTATGTAAGACTACATAAACTACTACTACTACTACTACTGGTACTACAGGGAAATATATTGCTCCAAGGAAATTTATGACTGTTGGTTTTGGAAAAGAAAAGGAAAGTCGTAGTCATAGAACATGGTGTATGCAGTATTTAGTACGATATGTAAGATATGCTGTGGATATATATATAGATATATGTAGAGAAAGTGCGAGGGTGTACAATCTACAATCCAAAATCCACAATTACTTGACATGTATGCTTTCCTATGACAAATGTGACACTTGGAGAAAATATATGATTTCCTATTTGTAGCAGGGCGAATTTTCACAAAAAGATATTAATTGGAATTTATTACGATTACGAGGAGAAGCAGGAGTCGGAGCCGGAGCAGACTGTATACATAGATATAAATAGTGGAAGGTGAGAGTTGGTGAGTTTTGTTGTTACGCACTCCCAATTACATACACATATATATATATACATTTATATATATACAGATAATGTTCTCATAATAAGTCCGTGTCAACTCCCTTGATCCCGATAAGATAAAGATCATGATGTACATTGTACAGTTTGTACACACACACACATAATAATACAACATACATTTAACCATTATAAAAATATTCCTTGGTTTCGGAAGTCGGAAATGTCACGACTCGTAAGTTCCTATCCATAAAATGAGAACCCTTTTGTAAACTCAACTGTTTTTTTCTGTGGTGTATGTTGTATGTGCAAAGGGGGAAAATCCCAACTTGTATACCACTAAAAATGGAGCTCTTTGAGCTTTGAATTCTACCTTGAAATTGCTTTTGCTTTTGAATTTAGAAATTACATTAGCATGATAATTTATTGCATAATATTACATTTAAAATACAGAGAAAAAATGATAGAAAAATAGTTGATTGTTGAGAAATGAGATTGTTCGATTTCGATTTCGATGGATGAGAAATTTCCTCTCCCTTTCCTTTTTACAATGATTTTCACTCTATATACTCAATGAAAATGAATGTATTCCAGGATTCTCGCTGTATGAAATCCACATATGGGTTTTTAATATTCAAAGCACATTGAATTCGTACGAACGGAAGGAATCTAATCTGGAATTCATTGGCCACAAGCCACACGTGTATAAATTGAGCTGGTTTTTGTACTTTGTAGTTTTGTATATTTTTGTATATATAGTTTATATTTTATCTGTGTGCGTTGGGGTAAAAAAAACAAATTTACAAACGTAGCGCTGTTTGTCATGCATACAAGTGGAATG
Source organism: Gisinianus flammeolus (assembly GCA_034699125.1). Taxonomy (NCBI): domain Eukaryota; kingdom Metazoa; phylum Arthropoda; class Collembola; order Symphypleona; family Katiannidae; genus Gisinianus; species Gisinianus flammeolus. The sequence continues at coordinate 66,733 of JAIUND010000156.1, read as the reverse complement.
AGACGAAGACAAATTCTCAACTAGTTTCATTAGGAGTCACTGCAGCGGAAAGCCCAGTGGGTATGTCACATCCGTTGTCAAACAGGAGAGAGAGGGAGAGAGAGTTTTTAGAACCCAGTACAGGACCTAGGCCAATAATATAATACATTGTGAATGAATGAATATGTGTGTGTGTGTGTGAGAGTGAGAGAGAGATGAGTGAGAGACAGTGGAGAGAGATAGGGAGACTCCGCCCAACATCCCATCAAATCAATTCATAGCCCCTTGAAAGGAGAAAAACTCTATTCGTGTCTAATAGGCATGGAAACCGCTTCACCATCTCCCTTTCTCTTTCTCTCTCCGTCTCTCTCTCTGCGAACCCGTATATAGAAACAGATTGTGGTAATGGGATACATGAGAACAAAACCAGGAGCACATTTGCCATCAGCATATTTCACCCGTGTTTGTCGAAACTAGAAACAAAACAAAGATTTTTCCCCCAATGATGACCTGAACTTAACATATTGTTAGAATTTACTATACTCGTGGTCGAGCAAAAACCCATACATTACTAAAGTTACGCTCTTGACAATCTACTCTACATTCTACATACATTTCCCTTTCATTTCTGTAACGCTTATATGTATGTATGTACGATACATTGTAATTGTAATTGTGCTCTCTTTTCGGTTTTCTGTTTTCCCCTCCATTTTCTCAAACTCACTATCACCATCTCGTCGTCGTCGTCTCTCCTCCTCAACTCGTCATACCTATTACGTAATCACTAAGCATGAAATTCTGCTGAATGCTGAATGCCATCAGTTAAGTCGGAATTATGATGTAGTCATCCCATATGACATTATCCATACCCATCTGCATTTACATACACACATTTTCACTTTCTCGGATATTATGAGGATTGGTCTATCCTGCCTTCTACCATTAACTGTTGACAAGCATAAGGGACAAGTAGAGAGAGAGCGAGAGAGAGAGAAAGAGAGAGAAGGGAAAGGGCTTCATCATGTAATGTACAATGTACAATATGACGTTCTCACGTCATGCCTCTCATCATCTCTCATATGTTACCGGTGAATCCAATGGAATGAAAAATCTCTAGTCCAAAACTAATATCCGCATGGATGTAATCAGAGGAGCCAGAGAGACCGGAGAGAAAGTTGGGCCATCCGAATATCCTCTGCAGAAAGAGACTGTCCAGTATCAATATCAACTACCCTCATTTCATTATATCAACCTTTATTCTATTGTATTGCCTTTTATATATTACATCATGTATGATATTGCTCTTTACTTTAGTTGGTTTGGTTTTAGCTTTCCTCTCATGTAATTCATTGTCAATGTCGATTGCCTACATGAGAAAGTGAATGAGAATGAGAGTGTGTGTGACCGAGCTGATGATGCAGCCGTTTCATTTTCATTTATAAATCCAGAGATCGTGACATATTTGCTTGGTTGGGTCTTTCCATTTTTGGGTTTATTTGTTTGCATTTGTATTTGTATTTGTATTCGTATGTCATATGTGATGTGACAGAATCGAGTAGAATGGAGTCTCTCTGCCTCTCGTTTGCATCATTCTTGGTCCAATTACTCCAATTACACAGATCATAGCACTAAGTTAATTGGGATTTCTATAGGACGGGGAAACATAGACAACGACAAGTCCACACAAGTACAAATTTATTATAATTATTATGTTGGTATTTGGTATTTGGAATTTGGTATCTTGGGTCTTGAGAAGACAGAAAACTGTGGACTTGAGCACCTATACGATATGTATTGGGAGGGGGAAATGGAGTTGTCATGATCCATGTAGAGAAATGTTATTATGTTATTAAAAATGATCTGCTTATTTAAGAGTCGAGTATTTAGATTTAGAGTTTCCCTTTTTCCCTTTTCCCTCCACCACATGCACACTCAAATATATTCAAATATGTATCCAATTGGGATGGGAAAAAATTGAAATTCTCAGGTTATGTTCATATATTGGAAAATGGTTGTTCATGGCATGACAAAACCGTTGACATAAAAAACCGAGCAAGTGACGTCAGGGTAATAATTGGTATTTTTTTTGGTGCCATGTAAATCGGTATGGATCCGGCGTTTGTACGAAATACAGATAAAAATTATTAGTATTATTAGTATTATTATTATTATTATTATAGCATGTAGAGTGTGTGTAGAGTTGTAGAAAGTAAAGTTGTAATGATGCTAGTTAAGTTCAAGTTTCCTTTACTTGACGTTACGTTACTTTTTTTTTTACTTCTCTTCTCGTTTCGTTTCGTTTTGTATTTTCAAATTCAAACGCGACGAAATCTCCCATGTCAAAATAAACAGTTTACGACGCCATTGTTAATACTTAAGCGTCTCATAAAGCTCATTTTTTCCAACCCTTATTGCACTTGAGACGACGAACACAGTGAATCAAGTAGTTCCTCCACGTCCGGAAGTTCTCCTTCTAATTGCAGTGTCAACATAGCAATCTTTTTTAAAAACTCTGAACCACATGTCAAAAAGTATATATTCTGCTAACGTCTCTCCTTTCCTTCCACATATCGTACCACTATATACATATACTTAATATGCTTTGTGTACCTTCGTACAAAAAATATTCAATACGTCCTTTAGCCACACACAACTTTGTGAATCCCCTACATAACTGACGAGAAAACGGTGTGTGTGTGTTTGTAAAATTCATATTCATATTTCTATCAGAATAATATTTAGAATGACTAGCTGCGTGTCACAACTCAATTTATAACTTAATACGGCGTCTCTCTCTCTCTCTTTCTCTCTCTTTCTCTCTCTGTTTCTCTCTCTCTCTCGCTCTCTTTCTATTTACTTTTTGAATTTGTTAGATGCATTTTTAAGTCTTGCATGACTCTCAGCTCACGCTTCCACTCTCCCTGTATTGTCAACCGTATGTAGAAAATACCATATGCACTCCACAACTCGACAGTTCAGCTCAGTTTGCTCCCAAAAACTAAAAACGGAAAACTCCTCCAGAGGAGCGACAAAAGCGAACATGCAAACCAAACGGGGAAGGGACGACATAAATATAAATATACGTACAAAATATTGTATACAGGGAAAAAAAACTTGTATTACTGAGAGAGAGAGAGAGTAGTAGCTCAATTTAAATACCGAATAAAAGGGAACTCTAGAACTCTGAACATTGGAAATTGAACATTGAGCACGGACCATGTACATCAGAGTCAGAGTTAATGCATGTGGACACCTATATACCGCTATATATCTGGATAATAATATATTTATTAGGTATGAATGGAAAATGTCTATTGGAATTATAGCGAGTCGGGAAATATATATATATATATAATGTTCGTTTAAATATATTTAGAAATGAGAAAATGTAAGGAGAAGGAGGGAATCTGTATCGCTTAAGATAAGAGGGGAGAATCACAGAAAGAGAGAGAGAGAGAGAGAGAGAAAGAGGATTCGTGAGTTTTCTTTGACAGAACGTAATTTAACTTGGCTTTTGAAAAGGAAGTCAATATTGGTGGTGTGTCGTGACGTCTTCACTCAAAACCCATTCTGGAGATACATATAGAGAAGAGAGAGAGAGAGAGGGAGATGAAATTCTCAAAACGCCCTTACATCTCCAGTCTGCTTTATGTTGTATCTATATCTATACTCTCGGAATAACAATTATTGTATATCTCCATTGTAGAGAAGAAGACGGAGACGACAAAGGAGATTTATATGGAGAGTAATGGGGAATGGCGAAAACTAAATTATACATGGAGATTTCAACTCATTAATTTCCATCTCTATTGAATTGAGTCAACTCTTTGTCAGAATTATGCAGCCATTAAATGAGAAATCCAGCGGCTTTTCTCCCTTTGAATTTTGAATAGGAACATTGTGAAAAATTAGATGGTGTTTTTTTTTGTGTGTTTTTTAGTCACTATCATCGTTGTGCTCTTTCTCTCTCTCTTTGTTTTTTTCTTTGTTTTCGCGTTTAATTCGTATCTGTAATTCGAAGGAAACAACGTAGTCTTCTATTTCTCTCTCTCTCTCTCTCGTCATCTCATGACTTTGACGGTGATTGCAATTTGAATATAAAAATGCAGGAAAGGCAAAAGACAAAAGCAGTGAGGAAAACATGGAGATGGAGACAGACATGAAAAATACAGGTTTTTTCTCTTCTCTAAAAACCACCCATGAGACGAGATGATGAGCATGGGCAGTTTTGTAGTTAGTTAGTCGGTTGTACATGGTTTTTTTTTGTACTCGATTACTTGATTCATCGCTATCCAACTCCTACCTGAACTCGAAATCCAAATCAAAGCTGATATTGCACTATCAACATCAAAAGTAAATAGTGTACGTACACACTATTTATAATCTGAATGCTGTGTGAGTCCAAATAATGCCACAATGACAAGAGAGGAAGAAAAAATAGTTAAAAGTATATATACGTACACACACATAAAAAAAAGAAGGAACCATGTTGGATGTGTTCTATTAGGAGCGATGACTTTACAAAATAATTTCATATCATTTATCTATCCATTAGATTCAAATAACAAGAATAATATGACAGATTAAAGAATAATGCAACAATAATATTTCCAGCCCACCATGATCCAACCAAACAACCAAAGAAGTCCAACCTTCATCAACAGTCGATTTGGTTTTTTTTTTTACCCAACCTTTTCCTTTTCCCTTTCCTTTTATTATACCTATATATAGAGAGAAAAGGAAAAGGAAATATGAAATATTTCATAAGAAATTCAACCCTTGATCTTTGCAGTTTGCAGTTTCATGTTCAACATTTAATGGATTAACATAATGTGAGTGTGCGTAACTGTATTTTCTGTATATACAATTGAAAAGTTGGTAGTTAAAACTTAAACCGAGTTAAATTCAAACCTAAAGGCAGACGCTGACGAGACGACTGAAGTAAAGTAATAATAATAATAATAATAAAAAATATGTATAACCAAAGCAAATAGTACATGCATAAGTAATATGAAAAAAATAAATAGAGGATCGAGTGTTTCTGTAAGGGGAAAATGCGCCAAGTTGGCGAGAAAGCGGTCGGTGGCTGCGTGCAGGGCGTGTCATTCGTTGACTCTCTCTCTCTCTCACTATAAAATACGAGACAACAAAGAATACCTTTTTATTGTACTCTAGAATAGTCGCTCGTAAAATCACCCATTGAAAAAAAAGATTACCTGATTATCCTCACGTGTACATAAAGAACAAGGAGAAAACGATAGAACCGACGAGAGCCACGTACAAACACCAACAACTTGGTCATTGCGTAACAACACCAAACACCAAACAAGACCAACTGAAAAACATTGCGTTTCCTCACAGTAAAGTTAAAACATTTTTGCTTTTCCTTTTTTTTTTTTTGTTCGACATCTCATTGCGGAAAAATAACATTGAAAAGTCATGCCGCCGTTATGGAGAGCAAGCAAGAGAGAGAGAGAGAACTCAAATGCGTGTAGGAGACCCACACAAAAACACTACTGTACTTTGAATTCACACACACACACTGACGTGAGAATGAGGAAAGTGAGTGCTGGGAAATGTCAATACGCTCTTTTTTTCAGGTGGGGAAAGGAAGAGAATATTTATGATGAACAGTTGTGTACATACATGCATACATACATACTTTGTAAATAAAAGCAGTCTCTCACCAAGTCACCACACAAACACTGAGCTGTGTATCCAATTTATTAAAACAGAAAAAAAAATTCATTATGCAGATGTCTTTAATTTCTTTCCGATAACCAAATTGACTGATAAATTCCAAGATAGGCCATACTTTGCTAATGAAAGAGCAATCCAGGTAGAGAGAGAAAGAGAAAGAGAGCTCCAAGCAATAAAATTCTAGGTATGCTTTTACAATAATGACAAACTGATATGCATGTTGAGTTTTACATACTTAATATCACATATAAAAATCCCTTAGGTTTTCCAGTCGAATATCATTATTATGCTAATTAAATGCATTTACAAAAGTATTAAATGAAATATATCTAGATCTAGTAGAGACCTTGTGTGTGAATGTGTATTTGTGTGTTATAATTTATGACAAGGAGCGAATTCACATTTGACATAATGGTCACTCATTAAACTCATTTTTACTCATATAGTTTCCCCCACAGTGGTATTCAATTTCAATTTCAAATTCAAATTTTCATACATACAACACATCACAGACAAAAAAAGTCATTTCAGTACAGTGGCAGTGGCCGTGGTCGTGGTATACAAATACAGATAATACGACAATTTCCATTTGAATGGTGAGAGGAGAGAAGAAAGAAAAACACCGACGATATAGAAATATATAGACGACAGACGACACGGAGCAAAAAAAAAAAAAAGTAAAAGTGTAAAAAAACCTGGGGAACAATAATGAGAAAAAATTGGTGGTAAAAGAAGGAAGGTTTGTCCTCTCCGTATATTTTTCTATGATGTGTATAGGAAATGTATCTGTAGATCCGTATTGTACACATTGTTCAACTGTACAATACAGATCATAATGTAGTGTTGAGATGATGGCAGTTTCCCGACTACATGCGACAGTCCCACAACCAACTGCTGAATGTACATACCGATGAGAGAGAAATTCCTTTCTTATGCTTATCCTTATCCTTATGCAGATGGAAATGAGGCGAGGACTCTCTGTTATTGATACGCATTCAATCTTTTTCATCAAGCCGTATAATATGATCATTACCAAATGCCACACATATCTCGACTCTCTCTCTCTCTCTCTCTCTCACTCACTCTGAATAGCCTTCCAACATGAACATGAAACATGAAAAGAAGGGGAGGCAAAACTGAAAGAGGACAAGCAACATATCATCTTCTTCCTTCCTCTTTCTCTCTCTGATACTACGAGGGCTACGAGATGAGATGAGATGAAATCGTAATACGTAATAGTAATAACATGAATGGACGTGTATACTTTTTGAAATTGAGGAGGGAATGGTAAAGAGACACCGAAGAGAGACACACACATACACCATACATTCACAAACAGGAGAAAGAAAGGACCAAAAAGCCGACAACCCAACAACCACCAACATCTTTCCCTAACAACATTTCTGTATGTCTGGTCTGTGTGTGTTCGGAACGAGTTTTCGATGAAACTGGGAAAGCGAAAGCACGCCATTCCAATGACATTGCCATGCCATCCCTTCATATAAAGTATATTATAATTTGAGATGCTTTTCCTCATCCTCATCCTCATTTTTTCTTACTTTTCCTCCGTATATATAGATAGTGTGTAGGTTTTTTGGTTCTTTTCCTCGGCTCTCTATCACAGATGAGTATGAGGATGAGAATGAGGATGAGGATGAGCCCTTTCCCCTCACAATTCTGCAGAGACATATTAAAGTCCGCCTAATATGCAATCAACATAAAACGAGACTGTTGGTTGTGTGGTCGTATCATACGCTAACACAAAATTATGACTCTATACCACAACAACATTTTTCTATGGAAGAACAACAGGGATATAAAATACTCTGGATTTTTTCGGCATTTCCCTATATATATTTTTTTTTATGGTCATCATAGAGTCACAGTCACATTCCAAATAATTTTGTTATTTGTGATATTATATACATATAAAAGTATTTCGAATAAATACCAGATTCAAACCTACGCACTCGCACTCTACGATAAAGTAACGATTTCCAGTTGAAATTCGTTCTCGTTCAAGAGTTGGGAATTCCATTTGAATCGCATGGGGAAATCGGCTGGAAACGGCGGTAGAATTTTTTGAGAAATCCCAAATTCCAAGCACCACCAGAGAAACCAGAGAACCAGAACGAGACATCGTTTAAATAATTCTGTATCAAGAGTTAAATGTGACTAGCAAACCGGAAAATATATAAATTTATTGCATCACATTTTTATTCCTCTTTCCTTTTCATGTGAAAACTGAAGGAAGGAACGACGAGAGGAATCAACACGTTTCAAACGTTGTGGAGACTCCAATATTTCATTGAGGTCGTGTGTGCATATACTCTGTGTGTTGTTGTGTTGTGTTGTGTTGTGTGTACTACTGCTAATAAAATCCAATGGCATGTGAAATATAGGCAAGTTGTTGTAGGTATTTGGGAGAGACGTAATAATACACTGCGTGGGTCGAAAGAGATTTTTGGTTAGGAATAATACATAGAAATGGCACATTGTTGAAGGCAGATTGTACGGAATTGTGTGACTTTGTAATTTGTTATAGTTTGGAGTTTGAGCTCGGTCTGTCTTGGAAGTATGAATGTATGTTTGCGGGGAGCGACAGTCTTCAGTTTCATATACAAAATACAAAATACGGAATAGGAGAATACAAAGAAAGAGAATGGGGGAGAATTATGGAACTGTGGAGTCAGAATTCACAATTCCGTATTCAGAATTCACAATTCGCAGCTGTGTGAATTGGAGAATGGAAAGAGAGAAAAGAGAATGTGTGCCAACTGTGGAGATCGATATTCTTATCGAGTCAAAGAGCGATGGAACGTGATTCATCCTCCACTATATACGCGCCAGCTCTCGTCTCTTTCTCTTTTAAATTCAACTCACTCACTCCTCCGCTCTCTTCACTCCTCTCCTCATGTCTCCACACCGATATCATTTATTTTTTTCCGCCAGCTTCCACTTCCTTCCTTTATCATCGTCTATATCCTCAAATTATTCTACTCAAAATGTTCTTTGTCAGGCCGGCTCCTCTTCCTCCTCCTCTACTCTGCATACAGCATAATCCTAATTTATTTCCCATGTGACCATTTTAATATCTGTACTTTCCCAATTCACTATTGCCAATTTCATTCTTATTTTTTCGATCCCATTTAGATATTTTACGTAGGTATATAATATGCTGCCGAAACTCCAGATCTGTTCATGCTCATGTCTATAGAACTACCATAAAAACTGGGTCTGGCTTGTAAAAATTTGTGAGTAAATCTTTTTGAAAAAAAAGAAAGAAAAATGGGACATGGTCTGATTAAATAATATATAGCATGTAGGTTCTCATAGGTATGGAGCAAACTGTGGTGGTGCTTGCACATGGCTGGATTGTAGACGGGTGTAGGGAAACGTACAAGTCCGTCAAGTCAAGTCTAGTCAATCAGAAAGCTTAGACCATGAGAAACATGGAGAGAGAGAGAGAGTATCCGTTATGTAGAGAATTCGCCTGCAATGCGTTTAAGAGAGAGAGAGAGAGAATTCATAGTGGGAGTTGCATCTTTGGCTCTTTGGATTTGAGGTTTGTCTGCTGGAGAAGGAGAATAAGCCCTGGCCATAGTCCTATAGTCGTAGCTATAGCCATGGCCGCCAATAAAAAGAACAACCACGACGGGCAGTCAAAAATCCAGTCCAGATCCACAGAGTCCCTAACAATAAAGAGCTCTACACGTAGACACACTCACAGATTAAATGATGAATTGGACTGGGAAAAGTACAAACCGCCCTACCTTTTGTTTCATTTCCTATTCGCATATAATCGTGTGTATGTTCACTCGTCACAACCTTTCTCTGTCTCTCTCCTCTCTCTCTCTCTCTCGCTCTCTCTCTGTATTCCAAAGGTAATTTCTTCCTTCGGCATTAGTTATGTCTATATTCATAGTGTGTTTGTACCAGGTTCTCAGCTCATTTGTATTCCACTATATTTAATAATATTTTCATCGCCCAGCATGAGGTTCCCCAATTTCCCAAATCAACATTCAACAACATTAGCGTCTGTTTTCCTTTTTTTCCTTCTCTCTCTCTCTGGGTCTCACTCACTCGCTCACTCACACTCACCAGTCCTCGCTCAAATGTTATAAAGAGAACTGACGGACCGCAATGTTTCATTTTCGTGTATACATGCATGCGGTAATTTCTCTCTCTCTCTCTCACCGGGTTTTTTTTTGTGTATTTTAATAAAAAATCCATACAACTAATAAAGAAGGAGAGACCTAGACCTAGGAAAAAGGAAATAGTAAAAATAGGCGAGCGTGGAGATTTGTGATGTTTCTCTTCCTTTCCTTTTCATTTCATTTCACTTCATTACAACATGCTTTCCCGCACGGAAATCACAATTACGCTTACGACAATAAGTCGACTTTGAGAATTGAGAATCGTTCATAACCATAGATCCAGGCCTTTTCTTTCTTCATTAAACTAAATGCATAATATATAATATAATATACAAGTAGTAGTTTTTTTGGTGTGTGTGTGTGTGTCTGTCATGTGTTGTGGAAAAATGAGTAGTAAGAAATTCTATACATGTATAGACAAATGTATATGGAGTGGAAGTGGAGGAGGAGGAATCTAAGGCTTTTGAGCTTGAAGGACTTACTCACGTAACATAAAAATAAATGCATAGCGTGTGTAGTGTGTACGTGTGTGTCTCTACTCTCTTCTCTCTTCCCTCTCTACGTACTAATAACCATGTTTTAGCTTTATTTATTGAGGAAAAACCCTCCATATGTCATGATGATGATAAGCTCAACAGCAGTCATGTTGGCCTGTTTGTCCCATACATAGAAACATGGAAACTGTGAACCCAACCAAGTGCACTACCGAACTACCGAACTACCAACTTTGAATCGGCAACATTTTCTCTATCTCACTATCTCTCTCTTTCTCTTTCTCTTTCACTCATTGGTACGTTAAAAATATGTATAGGTATAAAATAAAACAAGAGGCAGCGGAGAGCGAGAGAGAGGGAGAAAGAGAGAGTGAAAAAGAAACATGAAAGAAATTCAATACTGTGGATATCTGGCTGGATAGGTAGAATTAGGAATAGAGTCGAACCACAGTCGACAGTAGAAATGTATCGTACTTACAAGTTGGCATTGGCATTGGTACTAGTTGTGAGTGTTTGTTATGTTAACACATCTTCAATCTACATACATGAGAGAGAGAGATAGAGAGAGAGAGTACTCGTAATCGAGAGTACATGGAGAAAAACTAGTGTGTAAAAAAGGAAGAGATGTAGACGGAGATGTATAATGTATACAGAGAGAAAGAGAGATGGATTCTGTCCGCTCATCGAATTATTTCTGGTTCCTTGAGTCTCCTCATCAATCAAGTCTAGCGGATAAGGATAAAGACAGCAAAACAACTTTTCTAGCTCTGTGATTACCAATTACACTCATGTAACCATATCAAATATAAATTTACTGATCAAAGGCAAAGGCTCTCTCGTTCGTTTTTTCCATCTCTTTCTCTCCAAACTTACATGTACAAAATACAAACACACCGTCACCGTCCTTTTCATTTTCATTTATACTGTTTCATAATACCAAATATCCTCTTTCCTCTCTTTTTTCCCAATACGCTCGATGATTTTATATGTATCTTCCCACAATTACCGAGTACAGAGGATATGAGTTGTTGTGTATGTGTGTGTGTAAACAAGACCCTTTGCCATTGCTTCCGAGTCGTCCATGTACAATATTGTATAGTATACAGAGACAGACAGAGCGAGATTGTATCCAATGTAAAAGCTTGCGAGTCACGCCAGGTGTGAAAGAGGTCATCTTCAAATCTTCATGGTCCCTTTCAAAGATACATTATAGGAATTAGGAATGAAAACTCTCTCTCTCTCTCTCTCGCTCTCACTCCAGAACTAAATAGGGGGTTTTTTCCGTGCCTTTCTCAATAAGACTAAAGACTAGAGTGCCTATATACGTAGGGGAGCCGGGGGCAAAAACATTTTCTAATTGTAATGTTAACACTACGTGGGGCAAAAACATGCAATCCGTTTTATGAGAAGACTTTTCTTCATTGTTTTGCATTGTTTAGAAGACAACGTAAGAATAAGTCAATAAGCGAAATGCATTTGTTGTACTCAGATCGTTTGAGAATTTTACAACTTATCATTTCTGTGCAATTGTAATTTTTCGGAAGGTCTTTTACTGTCAAAACGCAAAAAACCTTTTTTAGTCAAAATTATGCTACTTTTTTTAGTTGTTTTAATCGATTTGTTTACCTAGGAAAAATGAAAATCCTTCTAATGACTTTATAGAATTAATAACGGATTTTGACCGGGTTTTTCACGAGTCTATAAATTATTTTTTAACAAACCATGGTTTCGGAGAAATTTAATTATGAAATTAGTGCATGTTTTTGCCCCCACATGTTTTTGCCCCCGGCTCCTCTACATATCGTATTTGTGACGTGTGTGATGTATCCGGGATTCTCTCTTTAACACATACAACAACAACATGTTACATTTTCCGTCCAATCTTTAAAATCAAAACCTCTCTCTCTCTCTCTCTCTCTCTATCTCTTCAAAGCAGCTTTAACACTAACGTATATTGATTTCCGATCCCCCGATAACAAAACTTTCCACAGATCCCAACAAAAGAGATTTTGAATACAGCAGAAAGCAGAGAGATCAAAAAAAATATATTAAATAAAAATTAAAAGCCGGGTAAGTTTCAAAGCTTCACGCTCTAAGCCAAAGCCAAAAATCCTGAAGGAAAAAAATTCTATATAGAAAATATAATCATTCAAAATTTGAATTCAAAACACTCAACTCTCTCTCAAGTCTCAACCTTTATATAAACCCTCAAACTCCCGGAAAAAAATTCATTGAAATGTGTGTACATAATCTTTTATGAATTATAAATCTGTCTGCTTTCTTCCTGGATTCTTCACCTTCGCCTTTTATTCTCCAGTGTACACATGAATATTCCAACTCTTCTCGAGTTAAATGATCATTCCGCCTGGAGCCACGAGTAAAAGTTCATTTATCACATCTCATAATCGATTCAATACCTCGTCAAAATTCTTCCCTGCCGGCTACAAATGTATAAAACAATAAGTTACCAAAATCATACGTCGTAAATTAAAAGTCCAAGTCCTAATAAAGTACCTACACATACAGAAAAAAAAAACATAAGTGTGGCGGAGGAAAAACAAAAAAGGTAAAAATTGATCCCAATTCTTTTTTTCAGAAACAAATTTCTCCTAGTTGATAGAGCTGAGCTGCATATCAGTTTCAGTATTTTATTACATGATCCATATTTTATCTTTCTCCATACCTACTTATATATATATTCTTCTTCATAGTCTGTGGAGTACCATATAGATAAAAAGAATTTTTTTTAAAAATAAATTATAGCTCGTGCTGATCATGATGTCGGTGAAAATGTGAAATATGGGATAGATTTTTCAAAATTAACAACATGACAATTGTAAAATAGAGCGGTTTCACCCTTCTCCAACACTTAATCTAGAAAATATACAAGGGAAAAATAACATTCTTTTTTTTTCACTCTCAATGTAAAGCGCATAGCATGCGAATTTGAAAGTGTGTGAGTGACTCCAGTGAGATTCTCAACTGGAGAGAATAATAAAATGGAAAAGTATTGAGTTGTAATAAAATTTGAAGGGAGAGAGAAAGATATTCCCTCATTTCCTCTCTCTCTCTCTGCCTCTCTGGACTCTCGATTACACTACAGATTGTATCAGTATGAGAATGAGAATGAGAAGAGCAGTGCGTCGTGTGTGTATGTCTGTATAGACCGTGGAAACAGAAACAGAGAGAGAGAGAGAGAGAGAGAGAGAGAGAAAGAAAGAGGCTTAACACTATAAATTACAGGAACGCGTGTATAAATGATCCACATATCATTTCATTCCATATGCTTGATACCCTAAAAGTCTAAAAGAGAGAGAGAGAGGGTGAGAGCAGGAGTGAGAACTGAACTAGCCAAAAGCTTTACTTATGATTCACAGTGGTGGAGGCAGGACAAGAGTGGAAAATGAGCTTATAAATCCAGTGCAATAAATCGAGATTAGTGAGAGGTGTGAAAGAGAGATATAGACATTAATAGTTGTCAATACCCCTCATCCGGAGGGGAACATGTGGTCCTCATTTCGGATTTTCAATCTAATCAGTTTCATTCTTAATTTATTCACTTGCTCCTCTGCCGTTCTCTGTACTCATCCCATTCCAACTTCAATATACGTGTACGTGTACACACACACCCAAAATACCATACACAATACAGCACACAGAACACACAACACAACATACAGACAGCGGAGGATACACATTAGAAAATGCAATTGGGATTGCAATTCAAAATCCGGTGCTATTACAACATTAAATGGAATTAAAACACGCTTTTCACCAACACACACACCGGAACGATGCAGTCCGTATTTGTATAGTCTGTAAGTATGTATATGTATCTGTGTTAGTAACAGAAAAGGTACACAGAACATGTCAAAATGGATCATACATAAAACATTGAATTAAGTTAATTCTTTTATTTTTATTAATGCATTTACTCATTTCAATTTCCTGGTCTTGTCTTGTTTTGAGATCCCTGGGATTTCTGAGAGTTGTGGACTTTAAATAATTTTCATTTGTGAATAATAAAAATAGAAATGAATAAAGTGAAATTGAGTTTTGAATGTCTCAATTTCCAAATGGAATCCAATGAAATCTCTTGTAGATTCTAATTCTATGAAGCCACTAAAATGCAAATCTGTGTATGTCCATTAAAACAAAAACAAAGGGTATGTACATGTACAGTCATTATTTACCATTTGATTTCCCTGTTCGAGGGTACTGAGCCTAAATGTACATTGATACATACATACATATGATGATGAAATCGTACGGTATGCGTATGTGAGCAATCCGGTCTCTGTCATAAAATGCCTAATAAAGTGGACCATTGAGCACAGAGGAGAAGGGTTGAGAATATTAAGGAAATTATAATACACAACACACACATATACACATACAGATGAACCCGAATCGGTTCCGAATTTTCATTCGGTAAAAATTATTACAGAAACCCCAGTCAGTAGTAGTAGTTCCGTGTGTACAACATATTCCTCGGCTTCTTCCACACATACACATACTTAAATACTTAGTTATATATCCAGCTGAATTAGAGAATTATACACTCGTAGATATAGAGAAAAAGAGCTCCCTCGAGTGCCACAAACCGACACAGAGTCACTCCTTTTACACCGACCTCACGATCAGTTCACAAAATTTGATTCCTCCAGTGTACATTCAAGTGCTCCATGGCGAATCAAATTTGCTACATTTCAAGAGAGACACTAATTGTGGAGAATGTTCTCCATTTCTTTTTAGCCACAAGGGGTCTCAATTATATTACATTAGCTATATCGATATAGATGGATACATGTACGTGTACGTGTATGTGGGTAAATGTGTATCTATGTATCTATGTACTATGTACCGAAAATAAATTTTGACTGGGCGGAGACTCAATGTATGTTCAATGTCTCATTAGATTAGCATAAAACTCGTAATTCTAACCCAAGTCATGAGTGCATACAAAATACAAACTACACACTATCAAATACTTTGCCTTTTCAAAAAGTTTTTTTTTATTATTATTATTATTTTCAAAGAAGAGTTACTATTGAAAAGGGTGGAAAAACTTGAGCTCTTTTTCTCTCTGCCTCTCTCTTTGAAAAGCTACACAAATGACAAACTATGCATAGAAAATATTATATACATATAGGATTCACATTATTCCCATGGTGATGTTAAAATCCTAACCCTTAATTTACTATACACAGCTATGGCTACAGATTACACTTACACATTATATGTGTAGAGTTTACATTTGAATACCAATTTGATTTTTTCCCAATGCCAAATAAATGAGGCAGAGACAAATAATAATAATAAAAACCATAATGGGCAAAAGTAGTAAAGCCATAGCAAACAATTTCTCTCTCTCTCTCTCGCTCTATTCATATACAGATGCATTTCATTACAATTATTATGATTTGTATCTAATCGTAAATATAATAAGCCACTGCAATCAAATGAATTCTACATAAATCCTTTTGAAACTTTCTTTCAATTTCACTCTCCGTATCCGCATCTCTGCCGGCAATGTATAGGTACACGTTACGTATATGTATAAGAACGAGAAAGAGAAGGAGAAAAGGAAAACGAGATTCGTATGCACATTCTTCCAAATGTTTTTACAATAGGAATCGTAACAAGCACATATTTCAAATTGGTCTTGAAGCTACTGTAATGCAATAAAATGCAATACCGCATGTATATCGTACAACAACAAATAATAATATATGAACAAAAGGGAAGAAAAAATTTGGAGTTGTCCAATGAAAGAACTGTAGGGTGCATATTATCATTATCATGTTGTGATGAATATCAGTATATGCATTCTTATTCTTATTCTTACTCTGCTGTGATTATTATTCTCATTTCTCATATCACTTTTTGTCTATTCTGCATTTCTTTTCTCTTTTTTTCCCTTGTAGATTCTTGTTATGCTTTATGTTCTTGTTGCTACTGTAACTTCTCTGATGAAATCTTGAATCTCTTGAATACTTTTGTTTGTACGTATTTTGTGTTGTGCACATTTCCCACATTTTACAATCAATGACTTTTATTTTTGTACTTGGCATTTGGTATTTTGTACACTCGCTCAGTCTCTGTAAAAAAGATTCTGTATATTTTGTACACAAATGTCCGTTTTGGAATTTGAAGTATTTTCCAGTTAGTAACAGTAACAGATCACAATTCACAATTTCACATACAATTTCCAATTTAGTGTATGTAATGTACATAATGTAATGTAATTTTACGCTGGTGCAATTACCCATTTTGAAATTACATCCTGTAATTATAATGATTCTAATTTCCAATTTACTCTTCATGTGTATAATTAGTTTCGAGGTTTCGTTCGTTCATTTATAATGTAATATATGAGGACAAATTTTATTTGAATCCTCTCGCAAGGTTCAAGGATAATGAGGGATTGCAAATAATAATTTCCCATTATCAATTTTAAACTACTATAATCCTGCCAGTAGACAGGAGAAATCTGTGTGCACAGATTTGATTTCCCTATGAACCTGCTCCATTTCCATTTCCTATTTTATCTTGATGCATTTTCATTTTTCATACAAGCTTACAAGCCTATTAGTTCATGTGTTCATCGTCATAAAGTCAATCCGAACAGAGCAATTCCAAAAACAAAATTACCACATCTGCCCACCATTTGCATTTGAGCTGCATCAGCATGAGCAAATCTCTCTCTCTCTGCGCCCACACGTCAAATGCCAAATTCAAAATTGTATTTTTATTTTCATTTTCATATTCCGCAACTGGGTTAATGCAACGTTCAAGAGAAGAACCGAGACTAAACTTTTTGAAAGGAAAATTACGCTTTTATAAATACACATGGAGTCGTACATACTATTTCTGTTTCTGTGTTTGTAGTTTGTAGTGTATGTAATAGAAATCCCTAATGTCTCCTCCTCAAATTTTCTTTGGTCACGTACAAACTGTCATAAACTTTTAATAAAAAAACATGGAGCAAATATCAAAACCTTTTCCTTTTCATTTTCATTATATATATACATTGAAATTCATTAATGTTCCAATTCCAAATATGAAATCTCGTATATAATCATTCAAAACGTAGTACACAAGGCAGACGCATACATGATGGACCGATAGACGATAAGAAAAAGGCAAGTAATGGGATGTACAATTTGAATTTTGAATACATAATACATAACAGGCAAGTGTGTAGTAGTAAGATGATATGATGAGACAAAATCAACGAGACAAACACACACACACACACACAATGACACAAGGACAGAAATCCGAAACGATAGTCATAAATCTGTCTCACCAGTCTCTCAAGAAGATTGTTTTGAATTGTTATTATTCCAAGGAGAATGGCGTGTAGGATTTTTCTAAATAGTAGGTATGTGCACATTGAAAAGTGGATTGTGGTGTGGAGTAAAATGAGCACTTGTACTCTTGTAAATTGTACATATCGTATGTGTCACATAACAGTAGGAGTAGAAGTAGAAATAGGAGGAAAAACCGAAAACCGATTTTTATACGCTCAATCTAGAAAGCTCTTATCTCAAACTCCATTAATAGCATCCTTATGCTTGTATCAACAACGTGAACGATTTCAATGACAACGAACCCCTTCATCAGCTCCACCACCACCACCACCAGCAGTCAATTCCAGCTTGATGTAAGAGACTTTCGAGGGTTGTCCATATAGTTATACATATATAAATATACTTATGTATGGGAGAGCAACCACACACATCCATGATTTGGATTCCCATGTACGGACGACCAGAGAGAGGGAGAGAGAGAGAGACAAGAAGAGGAGAGAGAATCAGAGAGGAACATCAAGATAACGGTATGGTATGGCATGGCATGGCAAGTCACAATGTCAGAATAGCCAGGGCGGAAATGGAAAAAATCAAGATGTAGAAGATACCCACTGTTTTTATGTCTATGTGTGTGTCACTGTGTGTGTCACTGTGTGTGTGTGAGAGAGAGAGAGAAAGAGAGAGTGTGCAGATCTTTTTTTTTCTTCTGTGCAAAAACTCATGTTATATTCTCGGTGCTCAAGTTGAGTAGACGAAATTCTAAAGACGAAAGATTTTCTTGGCCTTTTTGTTGTTGTTGTTGTTGTTATATTATTATTTTAGTGCTGAGCTGTGTAGATTTTTATGAGAAAAGTTAAAAGCCTCATAGCATTAGACACGAACCATGAAATGAACAACAATTAATAATGTCAGTTGGAATTTAACGTTCAATTAATCCTCTACATTTTACACAACACATTAAACATTATCGTTGAACATTAGTCCATGTTCAAAGGGAAATTTCAAACGTTCAAACTGTACATTCGGGATATGAAGAAAAGAAGGAGACAAGTGCACCGTGTATTGTTACTATTGTTGTATATATATTACGAAGTCATAATGATGAGTATATAAAGACATTACCCTTCAAACTTCAATCTTCACTGTACAGATAGATGTTTGACCAAAGTACAGAGTCGACATTCATTAATAAAAATAATGAAATAATGTAAAATTTATAACGGTTTCCCTTCCCTTCGTTAATACCTAAAGTCAGAGCCAACAATAGAGTGTGGATAAATTGTTTCCAATGATAAATGATGAGTAAATAGTAATTTATAATAGGGAATCGACGTGAAATGAAACGCATTAAAATTCCTTTGACTTTTAGAACGTGAACGAGGAATTGGTGTCAATGTCAATGACATGCCAATGCCGATACGGATACATGTGTACATGTGGGGTATTATAGGTACAATGTATATATACATACACACACACACACATGTATTTCAAATCACTTGAGAAGCATGGACAGACTGACAAATATCCATCAATAGTCAACCCGTCTCACTTTCGGTACTACTACTATTTATGTATTACTTATGTTATGTGTATGTATGTATGTGTTTGGTGTGTGAGAGTGTGGAGGACACGGTTCGGAGTTAGACAGTGTAAAGAGTGAAATCCCATGAAATTACGGTCGTCGTCCATCCGGGATTTTCCTCCCGGGGTTACGAGCGCCACACACTAACTTGTCTTATCAAAATGGAAATCTGAATGAACATCTGTCTGAAATGCGTGAGTACGCAATTTCCGAAAAAGGATATTGCTTCTATTGTGTCCATTAGGGGTGTCCTAACAGTTTTCTTTTTCTCCGTCGTCCCACCACTTCAATCCCATTTTTCCCTCACATCAAGTTCTTCCAAGTTACGCAACCAAGTATGTAGTATTCCCTATCCATTCTGTATAGATAACAAACACGGTGACTCTCTCTCTCTCTGACTCTCTAGTCGATAGTCTCTACACTTGTCTACTGCGTGTATCCGGGTGCATTTTTACTGCATTCCCTGCATCCAAGCACTTTACACGCCAAACACAAAACACAAAACAAAACACAAAAACCTATCCTATCAAATTTAATATCGGTCAAAGTCAGCAATTGCTTGTGTTTCCTTTCTCTAGTGATCAAGATATTCAAATTCAAAGTAGCATGAAACTTTTCTGTTTCAAACGGCAACGGCAATGGCAAAAACCATTTCCGTAAGCTTTTTTCTCCCTCTCTATCACTTGTGTACACTGAAAATACTTACACACCAAAAACTTGTGTAAGTATCAGAATTCAGAACTTACCTATACAGCTCTCTCTCTCTCTCTGTACCCTATCTGACTATCTGCAATGCCCATCTATGTAAATGAATTTATCTCCAACAGGCATCAACTCTCAAACTCAAACGTACCAAAGTCCCAACCAAAGCAAGGGCAAAAACAAAAAAAATTTAAAACGTTCAGGATTTCCTAACCAATTTTCTTACTGTCAAAACCATATGCATTTCGAGTAGGATTTAGAATTTACAATGTCTTTTTGAACTTTTACTGAATAATAATATGATAGTTGGAGTAGCTTGTCAAAAAAAATCTCATATATACTTATAAAAACTCTGAAGCTGTTCTCGAGTTTTCTTATACAAGGGGTATATACATATTGTATAATAATATAGAAAAGACAATGCTTTACTTGCAAGTACTAATGAACTAATAAGTGGGTTTTGCATTAATCAAACTAATGGACATTTCTTGTATATGTATAGAGAGATTTGCAGACTTCGTTCTGGTTCTGGAGAGAGAAAAGAGAAAAGCAAAGTGTATATGTATATGAAAGTAGATTAAGAAATATATACGTAGACTTTTCACATGTACGAGTTCGTCATTATGTGGCATTTTGTATTCTTCTCTCTCTCTATCTCTCTCTTTCTCTCTCTCATTGCCCGATTCCATGAGAACGGAAGAACTGAGAGAAGATATATGAAAATCTCGGCGACGACTACGACGTCGTCGTCGACGAAGTATACATGTGATTATAGGCGACCGTCCAAAATTATTTATAATCTTTTTGCATATGAATTTGTCTTCATTCAGATCAGGCGCACAAGGACGCATCTTTCACAATCTTTTAGCATTTCCGACAACGATTACTTACAAGACATACCGTCAACATACATAAAAGTAAAGTAGAGAAATATAAAGTAAAGTAAGTATAAAAAAAAACTACTCGGGTTTCCTTCTTCCTTTCCTCTTGATGGAACAAAAAAAGTTGAATGTTGACTGAAAACGACAGGGGAAAAAAATGAACGTTGAACTCGTACAATATTCAGAGAATTCCAAATTCCAGTTCCTTCCAGGCAATGACACATATTTTATTTTCTATTCCATGTCTTGGCCATTTCCCCCGTCAACATCAACAGCAACAACAACAACAAGTTTTTGGAATCCATATTTTTTTTTTACATATAATTATCGTAAGGTTTAGGAATCCCAATCGCCTGATGTCTGTTCCATGTCCACAATGGGACGAGTAATTCCCAGGGACATTCAAAGAATCCCACGTACGTACATTTTTTCAATACATATGGATTTTAGATTTTAAGTCATGAAGTTACTTCTCAAAAATAATTATGCCATTACAATAAAACGAAAAACTACTTGAGAATTCCAGGAAGAAGAGTGCTGTGCAAAACATTTTAACTTTTTAAAATACACCTTCCAAATTGGAAAATCTGAGTAGATTTTGATGTTCTACATTATTGGGAAATTGTTTTCAAGCCTCAACTTTTCTTTCTTATAATGATTTCTGCACGTCGTCAACCAAGATGTTCACTAAAAGCATGTAAGTACGCAGGAAAAGAGAGCAGGAAGGAAGAAATGCAGAGTAAGCGGAATAGAGGATTTTTTCATATATCTATGTATATATTTTAAAGTTGAAAGGCAACATAAACCAACCAAAATCATGCTGAGTGACCACGCTAAATAGGAAGAGAGGGAAAAAAACGTTTATAAATGCTGAATCCTGAGGACTGACTGACTGAGGCTGACTATCTGAACAAAGTTTTTTAAGTGAAACATTTGGCGCACATCAACGGAAATTCATGTCATGGTATGATCCACAGAGAAGCCAACTTCTTCGTTTTCTTTTATTATAAACCGCAGTTGAAAGGATGTTTCAAGTTGAAGACTCAAGAACTCAAGAGACGATTAGCTTAGTGAATATGAATGTATGTGTGTGTGTAGTTGTATACTTGTGTCGGCTGTACTCGTATACAGCTATGCTACTGGCAGCATAACAACAACAGCCTAATAGTAAATATCCTCGTTCTTTTTCCCCTTATTCATACAAACGCATTCATACAAACACACAACATCTTTGAGATTTATATATAGAGTATAAAAAAGAGGCGAATAGTACATTAAATATAGTAAATAGAAAATACACCCGCTGTAGAAAAATGCCTCCCAGGGACCCGAGAAAATACCATGCTCCAATTATTTGCTGAACTTTTTAGCTGACAGTCTGGCTCTGGCTCAGTACTTTGGTTTGTTTGTGTGTAAGTATGGCCCTGGTTTGTCGTCATCGTCATCGTTGTAGGACGAACGCCAGTTCAGTTAACTGAATTCAAGTCAGAAAAATATCGTAAAGCTGGGACCAATCGTCCAAGTCCATTCTCTTATACATATACTCTCTCACTCTTTCTCTCACTCTTCAAAAACCGCATGGTTTCATTGTCAATGCCAAAAACCAATTGGCAAACCAACATGTACAATCCACATTCTACACTCTACATTCTACACCAATATTTATTATTACGAACCAACGATATGAAGATATGATGAGGCAAACACCACCGTAGAATGTGTATGTACCCTATAAGAATCCTCATCATTTTCTATATTCACAATCTCCTCCAAAATTATTTGAAAACTTTTGATAATTTACCGAGTCAGCCTAATTATTTATACATTTAATTATGCTCTCCTTCCAAAAATTTACGATAATATTCTGAAAACCAAGTTGATTATTTTAATACTCTCCTCGTCTTTTCTCTCTTTCTCTCCTGAATCCTCAACACACTTTCTCTAATGTATTGGCGATTTTTCTCTTAATGAGTTTCCCTCCTGGATATTAAAGAAAGCATTATACCTATATACCTATGTATTTACGTATATCTAGAGGAATTAGTACAAGGTTGATATAGTTCGTGGCTCCGTGACTTTGGCTATAGTCATTTCCATATTTGAGTTAAGACTTGGCCACCCTAACCTTGCACCTGCGTCTCTCAAAAAAGTCCCAAGCTTCTCTCTCTTTCTCTGGTCTTATTGAATTCATAAATTCCTCCACAAAGTTGAATACAATATGACGAGGAGAGAGCGAGAGGATATGCATGCATGAAAAAACATCATTTGAGTCAGGACGTTCTCAGTTCAAGTGCCTCCGTCCGCGGAAAACCTATCCAAAAAATCCTATAGGCAAGCACTTTCATTCTCTCACCCTTACACAGTATTACTACATGCACACCAACTTACGATTAGCCACAAACTCACGTCTCTCACCCGCTCTGCATAAATTATTCTCATTCTCCTAGTCAAATCCAGAAGGTCCCACAAAACCCTATATACAGATATATCTATAGCTCTTCCCTAGACAACATCAAAAACTGAAATTCAACCAACCCACACACACAGCTCTATCAAACTCCCTTCAGTGTACACAAAGCTTTAGAATTTCGAATTTAAAATGACTACGATGCTAATTCCAAGTGTATCAAATATCTATATTTAGTCTGTCTATCTATATATTCAAAAAATATTCTAGAACTAAAATTATCATCATTATTATTATTATTATTATTATTATTCCAGAGCGTGGAGTGTATTAGACAGAGTTTTATGTAGTGCATTGTATGTGAAGGGTATAGACTCTATAGACATTTGTACAGAGTCTGTATTTGTATAATTATAGGGTTTCTCTTTCTCTTTCAATGTGTAATTATTTATTGAGGATTGTGCCCTTAGCTCATATATATATGTATATGTATTCTGCTCTCTTTCTCCCTCCCTCTCTCTCTGCTTCCTACTTGTGTAAAGGTAACCTCTCTTTCTCTCTCTCTCTCTCTCTCTCACTGAATTCTCTCATATGTCAAATTAAAATAAATACCTACATAGCCCATGGCATGAGATCCTAATACAGATGAATATCCAGCATCACACATATATATATGGTAGATTGAGTAAATAGGAATACGGACAGAGAGAGGGAGAGAGAGAATAATGTGTATACATGAACTCTGAACTGTATGACAAATTACATGGTACGTAAATTTGAACATGATACATATGAGTTTCTATTGCTATGGACAAGCATTGACACCAACAGCATTACAGTAAATAGTAAAATGAGCAGTATCATAATAACAATGAGTATGAAATATGGATATGGTAAATGATGTGGTGTGGTTGTGGTGATTCTGTATATTGGTTATGCATGCGTGTGGTGGTGGAGTGGGGCGGGTAGTAAAGTTTGGTAGGGAAAAAGGACATCGAACGCACACAGCACACACTCTGAAATTATATGGTTAGACATTGAGAAAATATGAGGATATGATGATATGAGGATGATGATCATACAATTTCAAAAATGGAATGGAAAACATTGGAAAAGGAGGCAAAAAGAAAACCAAATCAAGTCATATACTGCCATGCACAGCCGAAAACCCAACGGATGATGAGGATGATGGCTTTGAAAATTTGAGCAGAGTACATGCAGTACATGGCAGTAAATAGAGAGACGAGGAAAGGATCAAGACTATAAGTTGAGTTGATCCGTATTGTGTATTGTATGTTCATAGTACAATTGTAGTATTGTAAATGTGGTGAATGCTCAACTTTGAACGACTACCTTGACATAGCAATTTTACAGACCACCACACGAGACAATTTACTGACACTGGACATGGTCATCCGTGCTCGCTCACAACCCGCAATATGAAAAACGTATGTAGACCCAAAATTACTCTCATATTTTTAAACGACGCAAAGTCCAATTGCATTCACACACACACACAAAACGCATCATATGAAGAATAGAATGAAAAAAATAACAACAACTCGATTAGTTTTTCGTCGCTCCTCTCTCCCTGTACAGATTTTTATGGAAATAACTACTAGCACCATCACCACCACCAACCACCACACAACTCGTAATATATTTGAGTATATAATTTACACGTAGGTATCCATTATATTTTATTGCTTATTTTTTTTCCAAGTCATGAATGACTTTATTCTTTATTGTTCTCTTCCTTTTGTATATCATTTCACGTTTGTGTTGGGATTCGGATTTTTGACCCCCTCGCACATATAATAATGTTATTATCATACTTAATACTTACCTAACTGTTTGTATCTGTATGATGGAGAAATAACCACAAGAATACTTATACACGAATAAAATGCACCCTCCAATATTCCAATTCCAACACAAATTCTATACAAAACACCTTTTTTTCTTTTCCCTATTGCTTGTATTCGTATTCTTTTAAAGGTACGTTTATTTGTATTTTTATTATCGAGAATTTGTCAATTCTCAAAGCTAAATAGCTACATACATAGAAGGTGGCGAAAGGTATGAATATGAAAAACATAAAGGGAAAAGTAAACTCTCTGACAAACTGCCAACACCTTTTCAAAAAAGAAAATATATATAATGAGTAAATATACAAAATGTAGTTATGAATGTTGATAGAATAGTTGGAATTCTGATGGAATTGGAAAGATGGCTTATTTTATATATGGAAAAGGAAAAAAACTAACAGGTCAATAATGCGGTAAATCGTCAATCTTACAAAATTCTCCAACCCATACATAAACTATTCATGAAATTATGTACGTTTTTCTCTCCTGTCCTCAAATTTTATGTTAGAAAAGTTCATAAGGAGAATGGACAGGAGCCAGACTGCAGGTCATTGTCAAGGCATATATATATCGTATTGTATATATATTGGAATTGATCGACCATCAAGACGAAGGTGACATATTCCCTCCCAGCTTACCTACACACAGCATATAATCTCATTATTGTTACCTTGTTAGTGCCTTGTGCTAGACAATCGGCATTTTCCGTGCTGAAATCTATAATTTCTCAGCTTTACCATGCACACGGCGCAAATACAGATACGCATAATATTTTTCCTTTTATACTTGGCACACATTCACGATTCCCATTTCCCTATGGAAAATATGAAAGAAACCTGTCATAAATATATACGAAATGTACTGAAATGTTCACCAGAACTCCCACAAACAGAAAACTGTACTGAAATCTCCATTAAGAGTAGAGAGATAGGGAAAAGACTTCGCATAAATTGTGAGACAATTTCGTGAACAACTTTTACGTTTCACCTTGATTTCTTCACTTTTCATATACAGTACACACTGACAAGAGACAGACGGAGACGAACATTGTACGGACGCCGACATTGTTCATTGAAGAAAGAAAGAAAAACAGTTCAAAACCACCCTGGAAAGGAGAGAAAAGACACGTAGGCGAAGACCTTCAATTTTATCATTATTTTAATTCATTTAATTTCAAAATTGAACGAATCCGTAAGCAATCCGCATTTTTCTCAATATTAAGCTAAATAAATAAACTGAAGGATTTTACTCCAAATACGGCTTCTGTACAGGATTGAGTGTATACGTGTTTACATTGGTTGCGACTTACATTCAAAGTCGAATAAAATAAGTTCTATATGTAAATGGATAGCTGCTCGTTAATACTCTGGATAATTATGTTCGCTTTCATTCATATTTAATTATTCCCTATGAATAATTAAAGTGTCCTAGATTGTTTGACGTTTGACACAGACCGAAAAAGAGGTCAGTCCATTAAATGTGGGTAAACCAAAACAGGAAAATGTAGAAAATATCCCAATTAAATGACCACGAGTATAGTTTAAGTAATTTTAAAAACCTTCAGTTGGATAGAGAACGGCAGTATGCTACGTATATAAGATATTTAAACATATATGGAATTTCCTGTATTCGTTGGTGGACATTGAAAAATAATGGACACATAAACAAAATCTCAAAGTCTGCACGCCTATGATTGACAATTAGTCGACAGACGACGCGACGGGAACTTCCGCTTCCAAACAAAACAAAAACGATATAAAAGATTATAGAATTAGCATTTTTTTTCGGTATGGGGTTAATTTTTTTCAAGTCATTTAAAAGTTTCAATACTGAGGACTAAAGACTAATACTTTGCCGGTTGGTTTGAGAGTATAAAATGAAGCACCAGATTATCTAATGTGTGTAACGTGTATGTATATGCGTATGTGTGTACACACTTAATGGTTTGAGAATAACTATGGTTATGGATTCATGGATTTCTGTTGACTGTACTGTGAATAGGCTGAGAAATTGGAAGGCTTAAGAGGAAATGGAGCCAATAAAACATTCTTGAGTTAAATTAGACATTTAGCGCATTTCGACAACAAAAGAATCCCAAATGCTACACGAAATTCACATGTAACACAACAGAACATGGAAATTACCCCAGAAGAGAGAACCAATTACACAAATGGTGAACTAATGTAACCAGACGATAAATCTTGCTAAAAGCTACCATACTTACCTTTTTCTATCTATATCACACACACACACACACACACTCTCTCACACACCCGATACTCCCCCATATCCATATCCATAGACACAGACACACAGAGACGATAACGAAAGAGACAGTCACATCTAATATACATTTGCCACACCATTGCTCTTGACTTTTTGTCCTATCACGACCAGCTGAACTTGATACATACATACATATTACGAATACAAATACGGTGACCATATGAACCCCAAATTCAAGCTCTCTCTCTCTTGCCATACGTGTAAATATATATATATATATACACAAAATATATATGGAGAACAGTTAAGTTATGTTAAATTGGATAGAAACATTAGTTTTCTTTGTTCGCGACAAAATAATCAATGATTTCAATTTCAATGTTGCCCTTTTGAATGAATATTGTGCGTTTCCATACATCTTCTATGAGAATATCCACGCACAAAACACAATAACATTCTACTATATACAACGACAACCGTTGTGTGTTCTCGTCGTCGAAACACGCCGACTTTAAATATGTACACACATTTCTTTTCTTCTCCTCAATGTGGACGTATGTATTTCCCTCCCCACACCACACACATAATAAAAGAGCACCCGAAATTGTCACGAGCGTCCCGTATCCCACAATGAATACGTGATGATTTCATTTAAACCAACAAGTTTTCCACTTTTACCTAAAATAGATTAACCGACTACCTCTACACACTTTGTATGTACATATTATTTGTATTCTATATGTCATCCCAAACGCTAACTAAAAGCCTGAATAGATGCAATGGATTTTCTAATAGAACCAGTGTGTATCAAAATACAAATGAATTGAGTCCTGCGGTGAAACAATTAAAAGTTTAAACGATATCGTGACAAATATATATGAACTATGAAGATAGGAAGATACACATTGAAAACGATGTCTGAGATATCATTTTTTTACTAATATAAACTAAATTAAGTTGAATTACTATATGCGACTATGTAAATGAAAAGAGCTGATAAAAGGAATAAGGAATGTACATACATGTGAAGCTAAATAAGGCATAATGTATATAAAGTAAACAATCGTTTCGGATAAGAACTTTGACAAAAAATAAATAGTCCGACTACCCAACATTGACAAAACTAATAGTTGAGAGAAGCTAATAAATTGAATGTTATCTTTTTGTTGAAAATAATAGCCCAAGTAGTTGAAAGAGAGAGAGAGGGAACAGAGACATTTTCCGGTTATAGATTTAGTTTCCAACCAGAGAGCGAGAGAGAAAGAGACTCGGGAATGGGGATATCTTAAATCTTCAGTCAAGTATTATGCTATCCCTATGTATATCATTTGTGTAGGTACCTTTAATTTAGATGAAAGTGGACTGTGTATGATGATGGGACTTTTGGACTTGAAGTCAAGTCAAATGTCTGGTTTCCCCAGTACATTACACACACACATTCAAGAAGATACACAACTTGTACAAATATAATAAGAGACCAAATAGTAAGACCAAGACCAGCAGCTGTCACATTTAAATCTGTAACGAGACACCGTTTGTATTTCTATACTCTTCTCTCTCTCTATTTCGCTCTACATATAACTCGAACGTTAGGCAAGTGAAAACTATATGCACTGTGTCATTTTTGTTTCCATCCAGTTAAACAGTATACGAACCATTCAGCTACTGTCACCAAGTCACAAACACACATTTATTCTCGTGTACATAGTATGTGTGTACACGAGAATAAATGTACTACATACAGACGCTGGAATTCTACCTAGATACACATAGAATACGTTCTCGTTCTCACATGTATGGAATTGCCATTGCACTCAATGAATACATACAGAAATACCAACAGATTATGTGAAATTAGGTAAAGTTACACGAGAACTTGCTTAACTGTCTCATTGCTGGATATGCACACATGACTACATGCTTTTACTCTTTTTCTTTTTCTTGGTACTTTGTTACTATATATGTATCAGTTGTTCTAGAATTTCGATTTCGAATTTCAGTTTTCCCAAACTGAGAGACAGTCATAGTCAACAGTAAAAAAAGAAGGGTTTCCTGTGAAACTCTGAATGGTAAAACATGTGCTTTTAAGGGATGAGCGGAAAAGTGCCGTGAATTCATAGAAGCAGAAAGAAACACTTTTAGTTACTTCATCATAATATGTCAGAGTCATCGTGACTCATGTGAGTGTGTGTATAAACAATCATATTTTATTTCAAATCCTTTCATCCCCATTTCATCATTTCTCTACATAGACAGCCCATATAGTTCTCTACAAACTCTACAGCAAATTTCAAATGGCAACGTCAACTCTCCTTTTCTAAACAATGACGAGTCGACGAACAAATGCAGGAGCAAAAAAATATATAGGAAAATTCATAATAATGTATTGCTGTAACAAGGAAGGATTAGGTATTTAAAACTCCAAAACATGTCAATCAATGTCCAATCTCAATGCATCAGCCAAACACTGAATACAAATCTGACATGAGCATAAAGCATAATAATATGAGTGAGAATGTTACTAGTTACGGCCTAACAATAACGATTATATACATATATATCGAGACGTGTATTCACGGAAGGTATTTTCCATACACATACAGTGATTTTGATGAAACTCTACATATTTACCCTTCTCAATATGAAGCTATTAATGCTATTATTACATTTATTACTTGTGTAATAAGATATTTATTTATTTCATAATAGTTTCTCTTGTCTTGTTGCTAAACAGAAAAATTGTTTATAGACCTTGTCCAAGTATGCACAAGTATTTGTGCTAATGGCACAACTATCGATTACTGAAACAGAGAATTTAAAATAATGAAACTATTTGTACATTAAAGAAACGGTTCCGTTTTATATCTCTCTGTACGTCCAGTTGATGTATAAATACTGATAAATGAGCTCATTTGTGGTCTATTTCTCCACACAGAATTTAGTACCATGTTAGCGGAGAATTTCGTGTACATTTTTCTTTGAGATTGACCAACTTGGCAGATGACTAATTTTAATTAATGGTAATGACGATCCGATTCATTAATTATTTGTCAAATTGTGATAAATGAATTTATGAATGGTCCACACACTGGGGGGTATATCTGTCTGTAGTCTAATACAGATAGTGTACACACGATTATAGGGACAATCCATCTCATCTCATCTCATAAAATCTCGGCCTAACTCAAATTTATGAACATGGAAATTCTAACGGACTCCAGTCACATGCTGGACAGTCAGACGTTATTCATTAAACCCATCTTAGTCCCTTCGTACTAGTTCGTACCTACAAAACAGTATTTACCATTTTACAATTGATTATAGTACATCATAAATCGGACTGACGACGCATGTTGTGTTTATCTATCTGCTCACTGCACAATACATTTGTGTAGAAATATCTGTACAAATATAATAAGAACCAAATGAACTCTACGGTTATTACTACAGTCAATTACAAAAAAAATCCTGTGTAAACATGACATTGAGGATCGAAGAAAAGAAAACTAAACTCAATAATATATCGTACACAGATAGTTTAGATCAGTTTCTCACTTTGGTAAAATGAACAGGGATTCCTCCTACATCCATATAGATATTGATAAAATACGTAATATTACGCCATTTCTGTTCTATGTATAGAGTTGTAGCATGCAGGTAAAATATTTTGTACTGCCTTCCTGACTCTCTGCTACTACCTGCTCGTATTTTTCCGGTATACTGGACTGAGGTGTGGCTTGAATAAAATATAAAACAATGTTTGTTTGTTTTTTCCCTAGTACTTACTCGTACGTGTGTGTGGGCTTTGGAGTACTGGACTAACTATGTGCAGCGATCATTAACTTTTGCACAGTATAGGTACAAACAAACACACATGAAACTATCATATGTATATAGAGACTAAATATGTAGTTCAACGTTTGGAGTTTGAACAGAACAAATTAGAGGCGAGAATGCACAGAGCATTTATATAAATATCTGCAAGCATATCAGTATAGATAGGAAAAGATGTGGATATTTTCCATGTACTGTATATTTGTGTCGGATGTTCATAATAATAATAATTCAAACTTTTTCATAGATTACAGGATTTCTGTATGTGATTGTGGTTTACAGTTCATATACAAACTTTATCGATCTTATGCTCGTACATTATACACCTTTGTGTGCTAAAAGCTAAAAATGGTGCAAAACATATTCGGCAGCACACACACACACACTATAAGTACCAAACGTCGTATATGTGTGTTTGTGTGTGTGTGTGTAGTCGTAGGACGTACGTTTAAGTAAGTGAAATGTGAATGTGAATACTCGCTTGTAGCCCGGGCTCGGAGATCGATACTAAAGATGGCGAAATTTTTTGCAAGCTTTTCTCCTTATACACACATACTAGACATTGGCAAACGGCAACGGCCAACCAGGGGAAAACCTCAGCTTTGAAAGAGACAGAGCACAGCTCTCTATACTGTTCCAACACTCCAGTACAAGTTTAACTTACTCTCTCAAACTTGCTTGTGTACTTACTTGCACAATTCTTCGAAGACTGCTTTGTGTGTACAAGTATATGAATATATAATGGCGAAAAGGTAAACTATATAGACGACAACCGTACCGTGTACATACTCTGGTTCTTTGGTTGGTTTCTGCACAATTTTTTCGTTTTGTATGGTTGCACTTGATGAAAAAAACTTTACATTGTACCTATATAAAATAATATAGTTTAATATAGTTTTTTCAATTAGGATATTTAATTATGTATTCCATGCAGTATTCCCTCACATACAATAGACTACGTATATCAGATTAAAAAAATAGGAAGCGAAGAGAAGTGAAAAAACGCCGGTGGAATTTTCATCCAGGTTTTATACGCATTCATGCAAAGAGAAACGGATAAAATGTGAAGAAATTCTGTTTCCTCAACGCTCAGCACACTAAATCAAGTTCATACTTACTCAGATTTACACACGATCAAAGAACAAAGAACCGACAACCAACGGTCCGTTACAAGAGTATAACCTTGGGGAGAAAATGCATGGTGATGCTGAGTGTGTTTTTTTGTGTAATTCTCGGTAGACTTTAAGAATCTCATGACTTTTTGCAATTACCCGACTCCACTTGAAAATGACCACTTACAACTTTTACAACCGAGTAATTATATTATATATATTTTTTTTTCTCGGGTAATCAAGATAATATAGTTACATTCCATGTCCTTAATTCGAACCTTGCCAAAATCTAGTTCAAGCTTTTTTTTTACCCATGTACTTATCTTTAGTGACATTCCAATTTCTTAGAAATTAAAATGTTCTCAAAGGTTATAATCATTTTAAAAAAAACTGGAGTATAAGTATGCAAAATGCATGCGATATTTGATATGCAGCAAGATGTTTTAGCTCCCATTAAACATAGGCTTATTATGTACTAATTTTATTACGGTTACAAAAAAAAAAAAAAATCAATTTCTTACTGGTAAATGAGAGAAGTAAAATTGGTATTAGAGTCCACAAAGTTGACATTGGATGACCCATACTGTTAGAATTCGATGTCCACATCTTGAATGAATTCTATATTGAGAATTTATTTATTTTTTCTTCCGGAGAAACAAAAAAAACCACAGACTCTCTCTCCTTGATTATTGATTGATAAATCTGAACGCTAAGCACGTTTCCAAATGCTAATTAGTAGATTAGAGAGTCTGAATTCCAAATTTGAGAATACAGTTTTTTTCTTGTTGTCGTTTATATAATACCAAAACGCGGCACAAACTTTGCTGGTGTTGAAAATAATCAAAAAGAAACTTTTGTATAGTTTTTCCTATACTTTTGTTATTTTATAGCCCGATCACGGAGTGGGTTTGTTTTAAAGAAAAACAACAAACAGTACTGTAGTTAAATCTGTTTCTATTTTTGCTGTTGAAAAGGGAATATAGAAATAGAGAGAAACAAAAGGAAAACTTTCTTTTTGTCTTGGTCGTCTTTGTCTACTAGAATTTCCGATTTATATTCAGCCAACACACGATCTCTCAAACAATATTTAGCTGATGAAAAAACTTGAACAACTGTTTTTTATGTATAATCCGTCC
Source organism: Gisinianus flammeolus (assembly GCA_034699125.1). Lineage (NCBI taxonomy): Eukaryota > Metazoa > Arthropoda > Collembola > Symphypleona > Katiannidae > Gisinianus > Gisinianus flammeolus. The sequence goes on along the minus strand of JAIUND010000156.1, from coordinate 33,336 downwards.
AAAGTTTCCAATGCATGTAAACAAACAGTTGACCGGAAACGCAATGCGTTTTTAGCCGTTGACTTGAGAAACTAATAATAATTCAATAATAAGTCTTGAAGTAAGGGATCTTGAAACTTTTGTGTGTACGTATTTTTATATATTTATATTTTCAGTACATGCAAAATTCCAAAGAATGAAGAAACTTTTTTAGTGATTCATTTTTTCTATTTTTGGAAATTCAAATCTTTGGATAGAGTTCAACTTATTTGTAATTTGGATTTAGTTAATTAACTCACTCGAAGAACGGGAGAACAACTAAAGAAAAACCTGTATTACAATAAATACAGAAATAGTAATAGAGACGGTGAATTTTAGTTATAGTTAACACTCGCTGTCAATCCGTATATACTGTCTATTTATTTATTGTATATCATTAGAATTTACACTAAACTTGATTGGAAGGATATCCTTTCCAAAAAATATAAATTTGACGCTAACAATGATACACGTGATGAGATTTGTATTGTTGTGTTGTCAATGACCTTCAGAATCCTTTTTTTACTATACTGCAAGGGGCCTCAGGATGAAACACTCACGAGCAAGCAGACGAGAGAGAATAGATCTATCCGCCTCGGCTTCGCAACCTGTACTGATGTACTGGTGACTATGATGATGGTAACATTACCCCACAATGCACAGTTCACACACAGAATCCTGTAGCAGAACAAGCTAACTATATCCCATGTGTACCTAGTATTTTCAGCTTTCCACATAAAATGGGAAACTAAAAACGCACATGTACAAAACCTTTTCCCTTTTCTATAATAAATTAAATATCTTTAATACTTGTACTCTTTCCATATACATATGGAAAGAGTATCGGGAGAACTACATATATGTAGTTCTTCCGATATAATGATGGTCCATTCTATATGTACATGTCTTTGAAACCATTCAAATCCTTCCCCAAAAATTATTTTCTACAACAAAAATATCAAATTTCAGATCTTTTTCTCCCTTTTCTTGTGTGCACTTTGTCGTCTACAAAAAGCACTTGACTCCTGTTCACTAACAATTTTTCGTTCAGAGCCTATATGACAGAGCAGATTCGTCCAACAATATCATTTACTACAAATTAGATATGCTTTCATCTTTTACTAATAGACTTTTAGACTGTATGCATCCCTTTTGAGCAAAGCGTATAACTACTGTCTATAATCAATATTAAGAATTTCAAATAAAAGTTGATTTATTTCAAATGAAAAAGTCCTTTACTAAAATTACGTACAATAATATTATAGTGGGTATAGTGATATGAGCTCACAATAATAATTGATATACACTAAGAATCATACAAATTTTTAATCGATTAGTCAGCACTTCTAACCTACCTATGAGTCACGCGAGTAACAACAGTAATAACATGCAGAGTATTATTATCGTTTGTTAAATGTTATCTTTGCGCTAATGGAGTATATAAATGTGTGATGTATGAAGTAAAGTGATACGTACATACTACATAAATCTATGTAGAATTGGAGATACAAACATACAAACACTATATGGATGACATGCTGTGAAGCATTACATCAAATTAAAATATTACGTTACATATTTGTTCAATATACTTGTGTGGTGTGGCATGTTGAGGAAGTTTTGATGAATGAAGAGAGAACGCATTGAAAAGAGGCATTTTTGTTAAAGTAATTAGTATTTTTACGTAGATTTAAAATAAGAAGTCATCAGAGTATTTTCAAATTCTAAACAAAAAGGGAAATGACTTTCTACACATTCCATATTAATTCCATCTAATCTTTTTTAAATAGGTAATTATCAGGATTCCCCTGGATTTTTGTTTACATGTGCATAGTTGAGCTATCACAATTTTTATATCATAAAAATATATCAATATATGTATATAATATATATATAAATAGGAAATATATTGCTACTACACATACGTTGTACATTTCTCATTATTTTTGTGTAAAAATTCTAAAATTGTCTACGTACACGTCAAACGTCATTTGTTGTGCAAATTTCGATATACTAATGAAAGTACCCACTAACTCTACATTCTCGACTCACGTACTTAATAGCTACTTATTAAATGCCTCCTTACATAATAAACACGAAATGTGGCACTTTTTGGCTAAAAGTATATTATACAGGCTAGCTAACTCGTTTTTTATAGGAAATTTGTGAAACAACTTTGCATATAGTAATAGAATCTAGAGATTCTGATACATTACATTTTAGTAAATTACACGTTCTTAATTATTAATGGTATTATTATTAATACTATCGACTAAAAATACTTGCACAAAATTACAAGTAATTTAAAAGTAATACTTAGAATTATTATAATCTATCGTAGTATAATATATAGTAGCATGCACGAAAAACATAACTTTTGGCTGCTTGCCTCAAATCCTCCATATAATTATACTACTTACTAATAAATACTTTCCTTTTCCGATTTATGTTGTTCATATTGCACAAGAGAAATATATAATAAATATAGGTATAGGGAATAATAGGGATATTGAAATTCAATTATAATTCGTACTAACGCACTAACGTTGACAAATCTAAACTACAAGTGTAAAGTGGGTAAATTGATCTTGATGAATGTCATTCATTGAATGATAGATAATAATTTAATTCTTTGGAAATATTACAAAGCGTCAACTATACATAGAGAAAAAGGCGACCGTGGTTTACTAGGATTTTCTTGTGACCTCTCCAATAGAACACAGAATTATTTGATGGCTACTTGCTCATACAGAAAGTACTACAAATTTTTGTGCCTTTCTCATAGTAAGTTCTTACATTATACATACCCACTCTGCGACTTACTATGTATCTGATTTACTCAACTACATAATATAAATATAACAGGGAATACCAGTATATTCTAGGCTACTACTATCTGTGTGCAATGATATCAGTATGCAGAGAGATTCTTTTTATTTTTACCGTGGATTCATAATAAATCTATAAAGGTTGAGCAGCGACTGTGCATAATATAGGTTATAGGTATATGTCACTATATCTAAAAAAGGTCAAAATGAACTATCTAAAGAAAGATGACGAAAGTGTTTTCTTTGGTCCATTTTTCCTTACAACTAAAACTTTACATTTCAATGTTTGCAAAATTCTGACAAATATAATAAGAATTATATCATGTCTATATAACTTTTACCGTGCGATACCTTTTGACAAAATGCCATCCCTATTATTGACTTTACTTTTTTGGCGATTAGCGATTAGCCCCTTCTCGTTGTGTGCTACACAGTAGAAAAAATTTAAAAACCCCCAAAAAAATTATTTCGATACGTGTTTCTTCATTTTCTTGGACGTATCAAACACTACTACTGAGTAGTAGTACTATAGCGAAGAAATGGAAATCATGACCGTACTTACGAAAGATGAATGAAACCATACACCATAGAATAATCACTATTATTTACGTCGTGTAGAAAATGCACATACTAAACTTCGATTCCAATATCCGAGCGAGGTAAACCCTCTTTCCTCAATTTCATTTCCTGTGCAAGATTGGCTGCTTCGGTACGAGTGTGCCAAACATTCACTTTTGTACAATTAGTAGCTTTCACTTCGAGTTCATCTAGTGACCCCACAAAATGTTTCAAAAGTTCACTTTCCTGTAGTGAAAAAAAACAAGCATGTATAAACATATAAAGTAAAATTTATACTTTTTAGAATATGCAAATAAACAAACAAAAAATATTTGTCGAACTAAAAAATGAACACATTACTTGATAGCCTTTTTCAGACTCGAACGAAAATTTTCCTTCAGGTTTACTATAGAGAAGAAAAAGACGAAAAAAACATATCAACATCTTATTTAACATGTACAGTCTATTCAAAATTGTGTTTTTTTGAGGTTTTTAAATTGTTAGTATGAATTATACGTACTCAAAGAAGAGGTGCAAATTGATACAAAAGCCAGCCATATCAATTGCAAATGGTCTATTCGGACTCCAAACTGTGAGCCATCCACTCACTTTTCCTAATTCATTGATTTTTGGTCTCTCGACCATCAGTCCTCCAACTAAACCCACTGGCCAAACACCGACTTTCTGTACGTAACGCATTTCTTCAAACACATCCAATGTGTAGGCATTATCATCATCAGCAAAATAAATGACTCCATTTTCTGTAGGAGCTACATTATTTCGAATCCATTGTAAAGCAGTATTCCTTTGGATTACTCCTCTTGGCTTTGTCCATCTTGGCTCTTTAGCTTTTGGCTTCCATGATTTAGGTGTAGCTGCATTCAAATGTGTAAATGGCATTCCAGTTTTCCCTAGCAAGCTATTTACCAAATCAGTCTTGGTTTCGGAATCTTCCACAACTATCCAATGAAGATTCGGCACTAACATTAGAGTATGCGATAATCTAGAAAAAAAGAAAAAAAAATACATAAACGTTTTGCTTGCACTTTTCACAATAAGAAAGTTTATTAAAACATTAATTTGTAATTTACCTTGTAAGCTCTGCTTTTTGAACTGCACGATAATGAGTTGGGGTAATTGCATATATTCTTGGCAAAGAAGAGGATTTTTTACTGTCGACCACACAATTGATAGAATTTTTTCGTAATAGAGCCATCTAAAAAATGCAATAAATCATAATACAAATTAAATACAACATAAGTACCTATTACTGTTTGCATTTTCAGTTTCCGCTTTAATATCAAATTTAGGATTCATGTATCTTACGGTAAGATTCTTACCTCAATTTTCAAAAGAGCAATTTCCTCCTCTTTTTTAAGCAAACCTTCCTTATCATACTGTTGCTGAATTTCTTGTTGCGTTTGCATGAGACTGTATGATTTTCCTCTTCCATCACTATTCCAAAATCCTATAGTAAAACAGAACACATTGGTGAGTGAATAATATCAATCAACAATTATCCAATGCAATACAATAGAATGACAAGTTGTACGTTGTTTTACCTTTAATGCACCATAACATTAACACCAGCCCAGCAATAGAAACTAAAATCGTTTTGTTTTTCATTTTCTATTGATAAACTGTATGGGCAACACTTAAACGATTAAAATATATCTACCTATATATTATACTTTCTTTGAAAGTATACAATAATTTTTAAAACAAATAAAAGGGTTAAAAAACTACACGCGATTCGTGTAGGAAAAGACGAGGAGTAATAACGAAAAAACGAGTTGAGAGCCTAATGTATAAACGAAATCAACGTCTATCCCATTGACACTGTGTCAATACAAACTAAATGTCTAATAAATTAAAATCTGTAAAAGTACTAAATGTGACTAATTTGACTACACTACACTGTATAATTAATTGCCCACATTAAAACTAATTAAAAATTATTTTACTCGTGTCTGTTCGAGAAATGTTTGATTTTATTCATTTTCGTGTCTTAGTGGATTGCCATTGAAAAGGTGGGAAAGAAAAATCGAATCGGCAAGAAAAAATTCGTGGACGTCGAAATCTGATCGTGAAATGTACAAGAGTTAGTTTTGCTGAATAATTAAATTAATTTTGTTGTTGGTCAATTAATTTGCGTGTGTTTTTGAAGAAAGTTTATTTCCGTCGAGTCATCTTCACACAAAAAGAAACGGGGGAAATGGAGGAGACAATTGCACATTTGGAATTTCAAGAACTCGAGACTTTGAGTGAAGAACTTTTGCCTGAAACTTATGCTGAATTATTAGCATCGTATTTGCTTCAAAATAGTTTATGCAATGCAAAATTTCTTTGGAAGCGAATTCCAGTGACAACCAAAACAAATCCAGAATTAATTGCTGTTTGGCAAGTTGCTCAAAAACTGTGGTTGAAAGATATGCCAGGATTTTATCGAGATGTTCAGTCCTTCCAATGGAGTCAAACTATTGCTCCTATCATAACTCAGCTAATTGGTACAAATATTATTATTAAATTACAATTTATATATTTCTTTCTTATTAATAATAATAATAATAATAATAATAATTTTTCATGCGGTGTAATACAATATAGTTATTCATTATGTATTGTAGAATCACAAAGGGAACAGATGATGCGTCTACTTGGAGTTGCCTACAGTTCAATCCGAATTGAAGATGTGACAAAATTATTGGGAACGTCACCGGAACAAGTCCAGGCGGCGGCGACTGCAAGAGGTTGGTTGGTTTCGGACGGGATGGTTCTACCACAAGAAACTCGTAGTGAAGACTTTCAAATCACATCAGCTGAAGATCAACTTGGGAAATTGACTGGATTTGTATCATTTCTGGAGAACTAATGATAGTCAAGATAATAATTTATTATTTCAATATCAAATATGCTACATCAAATCTCTAATATTTATATTTATGCTATTCACAATAATAATCAAGTGATGAAAACGGGAAATGATATGAAGTCGCAGTAATATGTAAGTTAATTTCGATGTTTACGGAAAAATATTATTAGGAACACATTTATATTGTATATTATTATTATTATTTACGAATAGATGACTTCTCGAATGCATGAATTTTTTGATCAAAAAAATATTTCCTGTCCCATTTTGTGTAAATATGTTATGTTAATTATAATTAATAATTACTCCTGATGAATTACTTGAAGTATGTAAGTTTCCCCATAAAACGTTCTCATTTCTCTCTTTATTATTGAAACTATACTTATCTCTCGGATGGTTTCTCTAATTCCTATAATTTACCTTAACAAAAAATGAAATCCAGAACTCTATACTATATCTCTATAATGGGTATGTACTTACTGCATAAGTTTATTTTGTACAAACTCCCAATATTATTACTAAAGGTTTTTTGCAAATAAAACAAGGTCACTTTTGGACGTATTGTGTACATTTGAAATTGTCAGTTAAGTGTTGTATATATTTGATTTATAACCAATTTCAAAAAAACGTATTACGTTTCATCCTACTTAAAGTCTTAAAGTAGAGGATGATACTTCACACGGCTTAGTGGTATCAAAGATTGTTTAGTACAAAACGAGAATTTATTAAACATTTTTTCACATTTCGAGAGATTTAGATAAATAACACAATAAATCAGCCTTCAATCCCACAGAATTTGTTTTTTTTTTTTTTTGATATTTATACATGATTTATAAATAGTATTGGGTATAAGTATAGTGTAAATAATAAGCGTATGTAACACGAGAACATTTGCAAATTTCAAGTAAAATTTACTTAAAAAACTGAAAGATATAGGATGTGGGAAGCTATATTTATAATGGTACTAGTTTTGCTCATATGTAGTAGGTTTAGATTAAAAGAAGACAACTTTTGGCAAAATAATTGGATTCTTGGATTCGCTATTTTATTTGAGTCAAAAGTTAGCTGTTGGGATTTTTTTTTTAGGCGAAGCTGTTATAAACTTATAACAGGTGCTTCACTTCTACTTCTACTTCTTCGTCGTGTGGAGAGAAGGTTGAGATAGACGATAGATATTATAGCAGTAAACGCAAAATACAGAGGTTATCAAAACAAGCTAGAAGAAGGGGAGAAAGGATAGAAGACGTTGGGCGATAATCCAACGATTCGGTACATAGAGCTCATCTATATGTTGTAGGTTGAAATTTGCGAAATATTCTGGCATTGGGACTCGTATTTGAACTTGAATTTCTTGTCGTTGCTGTATCTACTTCTGGATTTGCATGATCACCATCACCAACTACCGTCAATGATCTTCTTTCAATATGATGTGCACTTTTACGTAAATATATGCAAAAGAAATCAATAGTAATTATCATTTTTGGGTTGATTCCAATTACAGGTAAGTACAATACCCAATGACATTAGGCTAATACGGATTACGCATAGCATATATATAAAGACTGAATATTATGCATATATATAGGTACAAAAAAAAAATACTACAAGTGGTCATCGTCAACCTACTAAATAAAATAATATACAATATTGTCATACGTCATTCCGTTATATTCAGTGTTAAATACATATTGTATCTTCGTAAATACATATAATTGTAAGTATTACTAAAAAGTTTTTGCAGAATACATAAAAAAAACTAACAGTATTAAATGGAAAAAGAAAAGAATATAAAGAGAAAAACGTTAATCTCACCACTCATTGAGACTATAGAACAAAGGAGGGCTGAGCATAAAATAAAAACTGTCTAAGAAAATCTTTGTCTTATTCATTCAGTTTTAAAGATTCTTCTCAAGTAATATTTATGGAATATTATTGCCTTTTATTGTGTTCCGTTCTGTCAGCTCACAACGTAAAGTACAATATAGAGGTTATGCAAATAAAAGTTTTGAATGCATTACTCATTATTATTTGTGTGTATTATTTGTTACAACTTTGCAATTTTTTTAGACAAAAATGTAGCTAGGGGTTCTTGACTGTTACGCAAAAAAAGACTTGAAAGAAGTTACTAGTTATCATTAATTACATTATTATTTTACTATTATTTCATTATGCGTGTTAGGATTTTTCTTTTGAATTGTCGGACAGTATTGGCTCATACCCATCATTCTGAATCCGGTCTTTAAATTTTAAATATTCTCGTTTCCTATCAAAGTGCTTCACCTGTCAAACAACAAAACAATTTCAAACACTTAACATTGTATACTACACATATCAAATAATATCAATGACCTAGTACCTAATAAATAAAGATGAGTAGACATTACATTTATACATATGCACCCACATCTACTATCTAGTAAAAACAAAAACTATGGGCTGTGTAAAATTGAAAGACCCACAGTGTCACACGTGCCATGTCACTCTATTTTAAACCATTTTATACTATATTATACGTTTAATTATAGATCCTCCTTCTATCTCTAGTATCTACGGTATGGTACAAGTCGTACTGTATCTCCTGCACACCGAAATAAAAGAGCTCCGCATTTACATGCACATCACAAATATAAGTTCATCTACAGATATGCACAGAAAACCGAACTATAGTATATTATACTATTGGTACAACGTGTAAGTTTCCTTCTCAAATATCTTTAATTAATTACCAGAATTAGAGCATTAACACTACAGACAAAAAGGCAAGAAAGAAAGAGACTATGTATATGTATATACATATAATATTATATATATATATATATATATATTGACAGAAGGCACTGGAACATGATATCACGGACATATAGTAGTATGTAAATACATGTATGCTTAATACATTCAATATATGATGCAATGTACTTGCAAATCGTGATAACTTTTTCTTTTATGAAAATGTGATTGTTTTCTTGTCATATATTGCTTATTGAAAATGTTTACCCATTGTGCAGGACAAGTTGAGGCATAGGTAGCACGAAATTTTGCACATAATTCTAGATTATCTCCGGTTTCATCCAAACATTTCCATAAATCATCACGGGTTGCCCAACACTTTTCTCTTAAAGCTTTGTCAGGGAAAGACATTTTAGTGAATAGCACCTTTGTCTATACAATAACTTGTCGTCGTTATAATAACACCTTCAATGGGAAATCTATAAATATCCAAAGATAAAAAATTGAAAACAATTATTGCATATATAAGTACAATATGAAACAATCAAATATGTAAATGATTAAATATATGTCATTTAAGTATGTTAAGTACTATATAATTTAGTACTCAGAATTTGTTACAAATAATATGATTCTGAAATGGATTATGTAGAGTTATGTATTTACCTGGATTTCACGAATAAACTCGAAATAAAAATGTAGCCACATCAGTTGAAACTTGAAACTATGTACGAAGAATGAAAAATTAAGGGAAGACCCGAAAATTCGATGTGGATTCGGTCTGTAATTGTAAAACTAAAATATGAGAAAGTTTCAAGTTTTATAGGAATCTGGTGTGATCAAGAACAGGTTAGGTTTACAAGTAGAAGAAAATGATTATACTTACGGAGGATCGTGTGTGATATTAATAGTTTTGTTCGGTTTTCCAATTTTTTGATATTATTTTATTGCAGAGCACACTCGCACATAGGGGATTTCGAATTGATCTCTCTCTCTGAGACTCTTCAAAATGTATACATGTATTTTTAAAAAATTGTAGAGATCCTTGACACACATCATGCCCATGCTAAAGTATGTACAACTCCGAAATTCAGAAAATGTATTCTGAATCGTCTACTATGCTTATCATGGCTGAAAATCAAAACAATATTAGTAATAATATAAATTCATCACTATCTTCAAGTAAGTTCGGATAATAATTGATTGAACATACATTTACATGAATACTCTATACATTTTACTTATTGTGGTATTTTAATTTGATTGTCCTTTTGTTTTGGTGCACATTTCCTTACAGGTCTAAATAAAGTTAGTTTGGCAATCAGTGCGGGGTACCTGGTGAATGAAGTGAACGAGTATGGAATTCGTTATGTATCCTACGAATCCGAGTTACAAATGTCCAGTATCATGAAATTGATTCAAAAGGATTTATCAGAGCCTTACTCAGTTTATACGTACCGGTATTTTATTCACAATTGGCCAGGGGTACGTGTGTGATGTTATATTTTTAAACAACACCATTTTTTTTACGTACAGGAATATATATTATATACCCATAATACATAATATATATAGCTATATTTCTGTTTATTTTGTATTTATTTTTAATTCTCAGTTGTGCTTTCTTGCCATGGACGGTGATAACATGGTGGGGGTCATAGTGTGCAAACTTGACGTCCATAAACAAATTAACAAAAGGGGCTACATTGCCATGCTAGGTAAAACAAGAAGCAAAACTTACAGATATTTAAGAATGCTCAGTTGAACTCTAATAACAATTGCAAGCTTATATAGTCACGATATCATCCTAAACCGTATATAAGTACTCTATAATCTGTTGTTTTACAGCCGTGGATGAAAAGTACAGACGGAAAAAAATAGGTAATTATCAAATTTTACAATACACGCGTTCAAGCTTTGACAACTTTGTAAAAATATACCGAAAGATCAATGACATGATAAACTTTTGTTACTTTTTCGTATAGGTTCAAGTCTTGTACTACGGTCAATACGAGCAATGGCAGAAGAAGATGCGGACGAGGTAAGAGAGTTGTGTTTTGATAGTTATGCAAATCGTCACTATATAATGTCATGTTTAAAAGTCTAAATATCTTTACTTTTTTTTTGTTTCAGATTGTACTTGAGACGGAAATCACTAATCAATCGGCTCTTAGACTGTATGAAAATTTAGGTTTTGTACGAGACAAGCGATTATTTAGATATTACCTGAATGGCGTTGATGCCCTTCGTCTCAAGCTTTGGCTCAAGTAAATTAATCTTGTGTTGTTCTTGTTCATTTCTATATATAAAGAATTTTGTACTACAAAATCCTACGTGTAACGTATATTTACATCTCGGAAGCCAACTACATCTCATCGTTATTATTATTATTGTGATTATTACTTACTATGATGTGATGTAAAAACAAAATAGTAAAAAAAACAAACTAATTTAAGTTCAACCTGACGGGTTCAAATGACCCCACTGAGGGGTAATTTCCCGTTTAAAACAAATACCCGTGCGTGTTTCGTGATGAATGAAATTATTAAATAAAACAAAAAAGATAGCGCGTCATCGTTGTTCATTTATATAGTAAAAATTGAAGAAAAATATGAATTCTTTATTTCATTATAATTGAAATTGATTGTACTACACAACTACACTCGTCGATTAGTTGTGAATTTTGAACTCAATTTCTTTGTTTCCACGTTTTTGTTTTTCATATTCTGAGTTTTACTTTTTATCGATTTCACCAAATAGGAAAGTTCGGATTTGACCTTTTTGGATGGTGTTAATTCTTCAAAATCTGCTTCTACAGAAGGAGTTTCATTAATTTCTTTTGAGGAAGACGAGCCAACAGGTTGCACACTATCCTTGAAATTCTACAAATCACAAAATAAAATATTCAATTTTTTAGTGGTTGTTTCTATTAAATAGAATCTATTTTGTAATCCGAATGGTTTACATACACCATTTTAATGCTAGCCGTTTGGTGAGAATAATGCTTTTTCTGTTGAGCTCAATTACCTTATCGTGACGTCGTTTTTGTTTCTCGGTTACAATAGCTTCCATTCCTTTAGTTTTCTTATAATTAGGATCTGATGGATCAACATTATAGTGATGTGAAGAATATAAAGCAGAGAAACGATCATCCTTTAAATCGACTGCAAAATTATCTTCAGGAGTTTCCTTGATATTATCCTTCTCCTTCTTTCTTTTCATTTTCCTCTTCTTTTTCTTGTTACCCTTGGACTCATCTTCTGCATCCATAATTTTCTTGAGACTGAAATGTCTCCTATTGTCTTCCTCTTCGTCCATTAGTAGCAATTCCAACTCTGCTGCCTTCTTCTTGTCATCTTTCTCATTGATTGTCTTTTCTAGTTTTTGAGTATCTTTTTTATTTTTAGCCTTCTTGTCCTTTAATCCATTCTTATTCTTGGGTTGTTTAAAAACTTCATTTGTGGACAGTTCTTTAAAAAATGGATCACTCATATCAATATCCACATCATCATCACTAAATGGTTTATCATCATCTTCGTCATCATCATTATCAGAGTCGTCACTTTCCGATTCTTCACCCTCCGCGTCATCCACATCACTCTTATTACTATCATCTTGGCTTTCTTTCTCTTGCTTTATTTTTTCAGCCTTCGTCAGCTTTCTTTTCTCTCGTCGTTTAGCCAACATTTCTTCCTAATTTTTGTAAACGAATACAAAAAAAGATAAACAATTGCAATTACATGTTTTAAAATTCAGTTTTTGTATGCATGTAACATTTACAGAGTATAAATAAATTCAATTTTCTAACCCAAGGCGTCATTTTAGCAGCAATTTCTTCTTCTAATTTCTTTTTTACTAATTGTTCAGATTTTTGTTTCAAACCAACACCCCATGTGATTTCCATTTGAACATCTTTATCCTTCTTTTTTCTTTCGGTATCTTCAATAGACTGAAGAAGAGCTTTGTACTTCAAAACGGGATCTTTCTTTTCATCATCGTTCAGGTCATTGAGTTGCTCTGTAAAAATATTTACAATTTGCTAATTAATCCAGTTCCAATTGTTGAATCATGTCATTGTGTATGAACGTTTTACTCAATCTTATCTACAACTTACTATCATCTTCACTTTCAGACTCTGATGAGGCTAGATAAGCCTTGATGTCGTCGTCGTCGAGTTTTGATTTCGGATCAAACATTTTCTCAGTTAATTCTTTTCTCCTAGGGTCCGTTTCATCCCAAGTTAAATCAACCTATTTGTTTAGAATCATCCATCATCAGTATTAAATTGTAAATAAGCACGATCATAAGTATAATCAGGATATTATGTAGTGTTGGACTAATAAAAATAATAACTTACTTTAATTTGCTGTAGGGCAGTTGTTGTAAAAAATCGTGGTTGGTATTTCTGCGCGTCTGGTAGTGTATCACATTTATCCTTTGGTTCCTACATTGGTATATGCATAAAATAAGTAAAATTATCGCATTGAATTTACAAGTATTGTGTACAATATGCTGCATAATATTAATATTATTTATCCATCATTTTACTAGTTTAAATACGTATACTTACATCATCAAAGGTCATATCTTCAGGTATAAAACGAAAATCAATTCTTGTTGCACTCGACTCGTATTCCATTCCATCACATTCAGTGTATACTTTATCCGCCGATGCGATTGAGTCAAATTCCAAAACAGCGTAATAATACCTAAAAAATAAATTAAAGATATATCATAAGTATAAATATGATACTTTTACATTCTAAATAGGAAACAATTCATTGTACTACACTCACTTTAGTCGTTTAAGTTGGTAATTTCGAAGTTTCTCCATATCATAGCTATTTCCTTCTTCATCTTCATCACCTCCAGCATCAACAGCTTCGTCCTCTGATTCCTCTTCATCTGAATCTAATTTATTCTCAACAAGTTCCTTTGGACCGTGTAATTCTTCATCAGCTAAACGCTCCTTTCCAAACTCTGATGGATAGATCTGGAAATGAATGCACAAACAAAACATATTTAACCAAATTATTAAAGCGAAAAGTAATTACACCAATCAAAATGTTACTTGTACAATATAAAAATGCTCATTTGTTTAGAACTTACAGCGACATATTTTAAAACTCCTCCAGGTGGTAGAAAAGAATGAAATAAAATCATAAGGTCAGTTGCATTCAATCTATCCCAGTCCATATTACATAATGCTAACCGAGAAGTTGCTTCTTCTGTCCTCGGAGCATCTCTATCCATTTCCCCCCATTCTATATAGGTAATTACATAGGAACACGTTTACGTATTAGATGTATTTTACTAAGTATGATACAGAATACTATAAATATAAATATAGCTTTTAAATATATATAATATATACAAAAATACTTTACCATGCATAACATCATTTTCCAACTCTTCATCACAGCTGTCAGATGAATCATCCGATGAAGAGTCCTCATCAGAATTAAATCTTCCTTCTCCCCGAGTATAATCAATTTCAGTGCTATGTAATTTCTTTTTCTCCGCCTTAGACAAAGAAGCTTTAGCTTTTTTACTTATATCGGGTTTCTCAAAATGTCCTTCAATATCATCTTCTTCCTTCTTCTCATCTTCATCGGACGAATCGTCGGATGACGATTCTTGTGGTGTCTCGCTATCTTTTTTACTAGAGCCAACTTTTATTTTATTAGATTTCTTAGATACACTCTTTGATGTAGGTTTTATTTGTTTTTCCAATTTTTTGGATGTTTTTTCTTTTTCCTCTTCTTCGTCCTCATTACTTTCATCTTTTTTCACATCTTCTTCATCACTATCTAAATGATATAATCGCTTCAGATTTTCATTAGACGTTGTATCCATCGGCCGACCACGTTTGTCCATGTGATATTTCAGCTTGAAATTTTTATCCTGCAAACCAATATAAAAAAGTAAAAAAAGAATCCATAATATTTAATATGTATTTACTTGGATATTGCTAAATAACTTGACAACTACACTCTCCTAAATGATTATATTCACAAACAAAAATAAACAAAATTTGAACTTTGAGAAAATCATATTGCATATCATTTACAAATCCTTCTCTATAGCAGTATAGATAACTATATAGATACCTATTCTAAAATTCTAATCATGTCATGACATGTCATGACATGACACGTCTCTATTATAAGGTAGCTCGAAATTAGAGCCTCTAATAGACTTTTATAAAAATGCATTCAAAATTTTAGCCTTGATCATATTATCATCACCATATATATCTAAATTATTAGTAATTTTGAATACTTTTTAAGCAAATAGTAATTTAAGAGTTATAGAGCATTCAAATTTTTAGTAGAAAGCAGTCTTACATGGAACATTGACTGAAACCGTTTGTCAATATCAACTTTCTTCTCTCTCTTTGGGACTCGACGATACAAAGGGTTCTGTAAAATATGAGCGAATCTTTCATCCTTTGCAGCTTCGGACATTAACTTTTCATACTTGTTTTTATCCATCTTGACTAATTGTACAGTGCAGTGTGAGTATACTTAATTATCTTGTCCTCGGATCTGAAAAACAAAATCAAAATACAAAATGAATTACAAAACTGGACGTAGCAAAGGTTCGGATAAGAATGACAAGATGCTTGCCGCAGATCATAGGTAACTAACCGACTTACCTTTAAATGTATGCCAAATATTGCCTCTCCTATCTTTAATTGTAATTATAGTAATTCAAACACAGTTATATTTTTTAACTGAAATAAAAAATTACAAGACGATCGTAAAAAAAGCACGTGCAATTTGACTCTCTGAGACTGAAATTGAATATAGACGGGAGGGAAAGTGGGCCTGATTCAAATACGAAAGGAAATAATCAATAAAAATTAAAAAATATATGTCGGTCGAGAGTCGAGACACTTCAGTATTTAAATAATAATAAATTGGAGAGTTTGTGTAATATATACCTATACACTTCGAGTTTTTAATGTTTTCAATGTTGTGACATGGTGGTATACACATGTATAGTGATTATACCTGACATCATTTTGTATTGGTTTTTACTTAAGTACTGTTTTGACAACTGTTTTAATTAGACTGTATCTGGTGTGTATTTAAACATAAGTAGACTAACGAGTCACCGATTGACACTTCATTTAAATTAAGCACGAATACACAAATGAAATACATATACACCTTCTGATTAATAATAATAGTTATTTTTGTTGGTGCTGGTCTTGTTTCCGGAAAAGAAGAGGTTCAAATCAATATCCAGTCATGGGAAATCAAGGAATACGACAACATGTTGAAATGTCCAGTAAAACTGGAGTTTTTCACTTGTCCAAATCGAAGCTTCATGAGGTAAAATGCAACCTCATCATCATTAACATTTCAATTATATTATACAGTATGTATGTATTGCCTTATGACGACACTCATCTTGTTTGTAAATGTCTCGGGTGTATTAACTATGACCTTTTGTTTTTGTCCATGCTACTATTGTACAGTTCCCTCCAGACCTTGCCAAATTAGTTACAGTTCTTCGAAGTATTGACATGTCCGAAAACAAAATTGCCTTAATACCAGTCAACATTGGAGCGTTTGTAAATCTAAAGCATCTGAATCTAAATCATAATCAAATAGGTGTGGAAATTTTTACAGTAATTGTATACCTTCTCTCCAATTTCTAAATCAGCACATACATTGTCATTCCCATAATTATTGTTGACTAAGTCTTTATTGTGTGTTTAACAGACGTTATTCCAGATCAAATTGGAACTTTAGTCAAGCTGGAGACATTGTCTCTAGCTGCAAATAAACTTCGTTCCGTGCCAAGTGGAGTACAGAAGTTGAAGAAATTGAAAGATGTTAATTTGAGGTATATAACATTGTTTGACGTTAGTCTGTAGAATCTGTACTTACAAATAACATGGTCATCGCATCCTTCTATAATTATACATATTTTCCTTGACACCTTTTGCAGTGAAAACCAAATAACAAATTTCCCATTGGTTTTCTGTGGAACTACAACACTGAGTGTTCTTGACCTGTCCAAAAACAAAATTCAAGAGATCCCTAATGGAGTTGGAAACTTGCAAGTTATCGAGCTCATTCTTAATCAGAACCATGTATGTATATAAAGTAGATATAAAGTATCTACCAAATTATTTTGAAAGATTGTGAATTTCGATAATACCTTTAAAATATTTACATTGAAAATCTATATGTTTCAATTGATTATTCTAGATAAAAAAGATATCCGAAGAATTAGCAACTTGTTCAAAACTGAAAACACTTCGTCTCCAAGAAAATTGTCTAAACATAAACAATTTCCCTACAAAAATCCTTGCTGACTCTAATGTGTCACTTATAAGCGTCGAGGGCAATCTTTTTGACACGAAACAGTTCAGTGAATTGGAAGGGTATAATAATGTAAGTCAGTGTTTTGATTATTAAATTTTTAAATAAATAAAATGTATGTATACCTAAATACGTTACTCACAATTGGTGCAATCAAAATCCTTTATCTCTAATATGTCTTTTTGTGTTGTATAGTACCAGGAACGATATACAGCCACAAAGAAGAAGTTGAGTTAAAGTCCAACCTGCACTGCAATCACCACCCAGACTAAACGATAGAGCTATGAAGTATATTTCAAGTAAACGCTACATGAATAAATTGGTCCTTTTTGATAAAGGATTCAAGTTCGATGTTTTTTGCAAAGAAATTCTGAATATAAATTCCGACATGATGTAATGACAGTTTTGAACCCAATTTTGATTCATAAATAGACACATGTGTTTAAGACTCTTAAATTAAGAGTATACAGTTTTGCCGTCTATACACATAATTTTTACTATGAGACGCAATTTTGTTGAGTATTTTATAATGGCTATGGCGTCCATAATATGGACTGACTTCAGCTGTTGTGATTTTTCTACGTTAACTTGGTTAACTTCCGTGTGAAAAAAAATAGACAAAAGCAATTTAACAGGTCAAATTACTACATTGTATGTAAGTACTGGAATCAAAACTAGGTCAGAAAAGTTTTATCGAGTTTCCTATCGCATTTTTAAAGTATTACATTTTCGTGTAAATAATTTAACTAAGACTAAAACTTTACAATCATTAACATTGTCATCGCAAGGAAATTTTTTGTTGTTAGCAAAAATACAAATACCTAACTTATTTAGGCTACATAACTATTTGAACTCGTATAATAATCCAAATACAGACGGAATATTTTTGCTATCTAAAAAAAGGATATAAAAGTATGAACCAAATATGAAATAAAACGAGAGCATGTACTTATGTTAATTTCGTCATCGTTTAGAGTTTAGGAATTACAATATACTTGTACAGTATTTATTGCTTGTGTAAGTATTGAATTGACTAGATTTGTGTAGGCAAAAACTAATTAAAAACGTACCCAAAATTTGTCAGTTACTTTCCGCTTTTTCTAAATTGAAAAGTCAAAATTCCATTGCCGTAAAAGAATTTTAACATGTATAGTTAAAATTTAGTCAAGAGTACCGTATTATGATTAGTATGTTGTTTGCTCCATATATTAAGGCTATATATTTGTGAACAAACCATGTCTACATTTGTGCAATACAAAATCGTAATAAAATTTTATGAAAATGAATAAAAAAATCAGACTATAAATATGTGCATCCTCTTCGCAACCCTATCACGAGCAATTTTATAGACATTGATTTATGCAAAACCTATGTATCCTCAATGAGGATTCCTCATAATTGGTATATAGTATAAGTTATACATGCAGTTGTTATGTACAATGACAATTTTACTGAATGTGCTTTCACAGAAGCATTGAAATATCAATGGAATTGAATTACCTGTATTTTCGATTGCTAAAATGCGATGAATTTTACTATGCTATACATAATACATCTATTTCATAAAGGATTCTTCTCCGCATACACCTGTCATTCATGTAGATTCTGTTGACTGATCGTGAATGCCGATTCTTATTATGAAGTCGAAGATTCTTAAGCGTATACACAGTATCAATTTATTATGCTTTGGAAAATACTTGGAGAGTTACATATACTTCTTTGCTTACTGAATAATATAGACTCGTATATTACGATAATCTTACTTTAAAAATTATCAGGAAAATCCTATCACATTCTCGAGTTGGGTTTTTGTGTTACGTACACTTATACTTAAATACTTTGTAAAATTTGCGATCCTTTTACAGTTTTTGGAATTTAGGGGCAAGAGAAACGAATATAAGTACAATTGTCAATACTTTAGGAAATTTGATAGAAAAGGGGGAACTTAAGGAGATTCTGGAGCTATTGGGTCAGATGGAGATGATGAAGCTGGGGCAGAGGTTACTCCGATCACTGGCACTTGTGGAAGTGGAAGAATTTCGGGAGTGTTGACTGCACTACAGCATTTGACCCGGAGATTATTTAATGCGGTATCGTCACCTGAAAATTCAAAATTTATAACATAAGATAGGAATAAAGCGTGTGAAAAATTACAATCCACAATCGAAATGATTTGACAGAATCAATCAAAGGGTATATTTATACTCTTTTGCGTAGAAAACATTTCATACCGAAAATTTGATATCTTTCAACTTGAGTTTGAATTCCACAAATCCCTTGTCCAAAAGAGCACATTTGTGGTCCAGTGTATTTGGAATTTTTGAAAGAGTGTCCATTATCATGAAAACCTTCTAATGTATTCCCATCGGCACAGTATAACTTGAGATTATTTGCCGCTGTATCATCTCCGCGAGAGCCTTGATATTCCTGACTTTGAAGCTCAAATCCCACAGCATAGGTTGAGCAATTAAAGACTTTCCCCCAATTCCCGAATGATCCGATTTTACTCGTAATATTGGCTACAGGAGCAGCTGAGGAGGATACTCCAGTTGAGCTTCCACAAAAGAAACGAATACCATTCAAAGCAGTGTCGTCCACAGAGTGTTTGGGCTCAACACGTAATTGGAATCCAGTGACTACTGAACCGCCTGGACATATTTCCGCTTCCCCCCAATAACCAAAGTCTGTTATTTTGGGTGACTCGAGATGAAACCCGATTTCCGAAGCATTTCGATACTTTTGGGATGTCTCCACTTGATCTCCCTTCACAACACTCACCACCAGGCAAATTGCAAATACCGTTTTCAGTGATTTCATTTTATTTAACTTTGTCTATTTGTGTGTGTGTGTGTGTGTGTGTGTTTTAGTATATATATATTTCTTTAAAGAGGAACTCAACTTTTTATCGAATGTGGTAGAGCCTTCCTCTGCTTTTATACTTTAACTGTAGATTATGAATTCCAATGTCTCTATCAGTAATGTTATTGTGTAATATTCGAATACATGTTTCCTATACATGATAGTTTTTTCACCTCGCTTTTCCCTATTATATTCTAATTCCATATTATTCTTTAAATATATTCTACACATTTGGGTTAAATTATCATATCGCATTCATGTGTTTCAATGAGCAGTTTCTGGAAAAGAAGAATCTGTCGTATCGTCAATATAATATGACGTATATACATATACAAATCTGCCTTTCAATTCCATTTTTACGAGGAATAGTTCAATAACAATAATAATGGTAATACTACAGATGTGATTGTATTTATGTGTGTGTGTGTACTAAAATCAAACCTCCGACAACGATGAATTCTCTAAAAACGGTATATTTAATGTGTATTTTCTTATTCCTTGTCATGTGTATCATTAAATTGCTTTTAGTATAATTTAAATCATTTCCCTTTTTCTTCGTCTAAGGTAAGTGTGTGTGTGTGGGGGGTTAATTAGTCACCGATCCAGCCATTATACAGGCAAATAAGGGGGAAATGTTGTTGATAGTTGATATAATTCGACGAAGGGAAAATCACGTCATACTAAATCACTTTTACTTTAACCCAATTCCCTATACAGCTTGTTGAGACTGGTTCTATATGATAACAGTAAGTGATTCAAATGACAATAAACGTCTGGCAATGCATTTTGTTTGTTGTTTGAGTAAAACGTACTTTACTTAGTTTACTTCGTCATTCATTATTCTTTTTCTTTTTGAAAAATAAAATCCAAATACTTATTGAGGCCCTTTTTGTCCGATCAAACTTTATCGTACAATAAAATACAACCTCCTAAATCTGATATGTTTTCATACACGCGTATTCAGTTCATATAGTTCATTGTTCATTTTGTTCATTGTATAAGTATAGAGATTCAAATTAAATGTATAAACTGCATTATTGCAAAATATTTGGACAATTTCGCGAAGCATTTCGCTTTGAAAATGACGGAATATGGAATGTATAATAATATATTGTTTTGGCTATATATTTGACTCATTCGTAATACGAATTTCGTATATATTAAATGCAAGTTGAAATATTTAAGTAGACAACTTTGTAAATTACATAATCTATAGTATAATATCTTTTTAAAAAAATGCAAGTAGTAATAGTAAGTAGAATAACTAACGATAAGTTTGATCTTTGTGATTGTTCGTTGTCGTTGTTGTGTCGACTTTTGTATGGACATGTGGACGCGATTCCTTATTCCACATTCCATCAAAACTCCCACGTGTCCAGCCATTTCAAGCCATACATGGTGGAATTTGCTTCCGCTGCTAAAGGACCATTCATTCCATAGGATAATGGTGAGAACAGATAAAAACTGAAATTGTACAATAAAATGTTGATTAGCAAACAAATTGATTGTGTATCGAGTATTTTTCACGCACTACATGTGTATATATATATAGGGATTAAAATCAATTCTTCATCCAAAGGCAGTATTTCCAGTATTATATAGTTAGTAATTTACCTGTAGACAATGCCACCGGCACAGACAGCTCGGAGGAAATGAAGTACTGAATTGGATGGAATGAAACGTAGAGATGAGATGGCATCAAAAACATAGTCAAGTATAATCCCGGACAACATGGATGAGAAAAGAAGAGCTGGGAAATAATGATGAAAGTACAGGACTCTGCCCATGGTATAAAATGGTAAATAATGAAAGGCCCATCCAATAAATAACCAACTGCACGCGTACACTGTACGATCTCGTTTTGCTTTCACTTCCGGGAGCTCTTCCATCCCTCGTTGAGATCTCCAGGAATGATATGCAAAAATTCCACAAAATAGTACGAGTAGTCCCAAATTAGCGAACCAAATCACAGGATTACCCAATAAATACACACGGTAGGAAGAACCCGAGAAATATTGACCCCTGTAATTCACTATCCATTGCCACGGTCTGGATGTGACTTCCCCTTCTTTTGGCTTCAGATTCGCATTCCCTTCAAACATGATGGTGTGAGATTCAATAAATTTTTCAATGAAACTGGGACCATACACTTCAAAACTGGTATTTGGCACTATATAGAAAAAGAACAAATATATATAAGTATTTATTTATTTATAAAATGAAAGTGGTCAATTATAAAAAAATATCTGTATTTATGTAAAAATAATGACTTACATCTTGGGAAATGATTCTCTTCAATATTCCAATAAGTACTTTTCTTCACATCCCGATGATTCGTTGCACAAGCCACTTCCATTTGTTCATAAGCCCATTTTGGGAGTTGTTTCCCCGTCCCAGAGAGGATACAATTTTGAAGTTGATGAACGAATCGAAGACGACTATTGACGACAGTAATGGACTCTCCATGGGCTGGATCTCCACCAATAATCTCGACTCTCCAAACATCATTTGCATCCCCCGTCCCATTTTCTCCATAGCCCGTCACTTGGAATTGTTTCTTGGAGACTGGAGAGGGTTGCCGATGTGTATGAAGATTTCTTCGTGTGACCAAATGTTCGAGTCTTATCAAATCACCACTTTTCACTAATTCAATCGGTGACGTTGCATTATCCAATGATGGAGCGGACTCGTTAAATTTCTTGATTATCCATTTATTATTGTCATCTTTGTGAGCGTACGTTGTGATCTTATTTTGAAATTGAAATGCACAGGAACTTAATTATTAGTAGAGTTCTTTACAAGTTCTTACTATATATGTAAATAGTATTTATTTATATTGAAACATATAATTCCTTGAAAAAATTTCCATGTTTTCGATTAAAACTTTACCTGTTGCTGTTTTGCACCCACGCCTTCCGGATATAAATGCCAATGAGAATGAAGATATCCACCTCCCGTTCGTTGACTTTTAAGTGTAATTAGAGCACCATAAGCAACTTCTTTGGGCATGCTTGCATTGTACAAAGGATTGCCAATTAGTTGAGATTGAAAACCCGAACTGTAGAATCCATCTCCGCTCCCACTAAATATATGTTATTGAATCATCATAAAAAAATAAATAATTACAATAACAATTCATACCAAAAAAACAGTTCATACATTGAATGAGCTATACACACATTGATTGCATGTAAATTGTGAACAAACCTTCGATTTAAAACTGCCAGATGAATGTAGAAAAAGCTGAGGTACAAACACAGTGGGAGGAGAATGAGACATAAAGCCCTTGCAATAAAATGTTTGATTGTGTAAGTCTAAAGGAAAATAATACACCAAAATTAAGTACTCATAAATGCATATTTAAAACAATCAACTTTTAAAAATTAAAAGGGTATTGGATGTGCGGTGAAGATGAGAGACTTACAATGGGTCTGGATAAATCTCCTAAAATTTCCCACAGTTCCGATAAAGTCCTTAGCCCAATGTACAAAACTGTAAAAAGACCTACAAATTTGACGCTAATTGCACCCGCTATGAAAACACCCGTGAGACTCAACCAGAACCACCACACGGCTGTGAATGATCTGAAATTATTTCAAAGGAAACCAAAATCCACAGGACATGAGTAAATGCCTCAAACGTCAAAACAATGGTATAAACTTGCATTTTAAGCACACGTTTGGCTACATATCTGTATATTTACCTGTCTTGGTAGTTGTAAAATTTGAAGGAGCAGTAAATCGATCCACTAATAAAGAACAAGAGAATCGGATCCAGTAAGATGTACTGAGTTAAAGTAAGAAGGCCCACATCAAATAGAATTAAGGCAGCAGCAAAAGTAGCAGCCGTAGAAGATTCAGTCATTTCCCACACGGTCAGGTACGAAAAAGGCACTAAAAATGACCCCAATGCTGTACAGCACTAGAGGATTTTCAGGCAAAAGTTCAACTTTATACACATTGGTTCATATTTCAAATATTCAAGTGCACAATCATTTTGTGTGTCACAATCA
Organism: Gisinianus flammeolus; assembly: GCA_034699125.1. Classification (NCBI taxonomy): domain Eukaryota; kingdom Metazoa; phylum Arthropoda; class Collembola; order Symphypleona; family Katiannidae; genus Gisinianus; species Gisinianus flammeolus. Next base: position 9,123 of record JAIUND010000156.1, on the reverse strand, counting down.
ATTGGGAATGTAAAAAAAAGTCCGGTTTCACTTACTATTCGCATCCCCAAATAGCGAGTTTCATTATATTTTTGTCCTGGATTCTCAAAAGGAAAAGTTCCATCATATCCAGTTATATACCCAAATAGACCAATCATCATCTATACACACACAAAAAAAAGATTGCTTATAATTCCACGCAATAATTAGATAAAGTTGGGCCAAATACTCAGAATTAACTAATTGTCTATATATACTATATACGAAGATCTATACGAACCTTTCCAAGTGGAGGATGAACGTCAAAGAAGAAAGTTCTATTGATGTACCAGCTCCCCATTTTCCCAAAATGTGTTTCATCCCAACACACATGATCTGGCTCTTCAATTTTATGAAATCTAGTTAAAAATGTTAAAACTAAAATGGTTAAAAATAAAGTCCAAGACCAATCACTTTTTAAGATTTTGATTGGCAACGACGACGACGAGTGTGGTTTTATTGATTGCTTCTGCTGCGGTTGTGACTTATTATTGAGTACTGAATTCGTCTTTCCATTGGTAATGTTTTCATCATCGTTTTTTCTTTCTCCTTTACTGGATTTGATTAGTTCAGATTCTTTCAATCTGTCTGTAGATGTTTTTATAGCTAATTTATCTTCTGATGAGGACTGTTTTGTCGGACTGGCTTTATTTTGCTTATTGGGATTGTCTTCTACACCATTTCGTTCTACATTACGCTTCCGTACATTCAACTTGTCATCCGACGACTGTCTCAATTTTTTGCTGCTTGCACTATATACATATAAACAAAATCAAAATAAATAAATGAATAAAATTCACTCGCATCATATGACAAATATCAGCATCATATGACAAATATCAGCATCTTTCATTGTATCAAATCAATACTGTATCGCTATATATAACGAGCTTTGTGTGTCAAAGCTCAATTTCCCCGTGTTTCTTGTGTGTAACTTGAACTGTCATAAAATTCTATACTCTAAACTAGAATCAAAACCATAAAATTGATTATCAGAGTCGCGGTTCTTATTGTCATTTGAAATTTTATTAGAAAGATAAGAAAAAATGTGTATTTACTGTCAAATGGAATTATAATTAAGTGTATATAGGCACGTGTGTGTGTGTGTGTTCAGTAGAAGCTAATTTGACAGAACAAAGTTTTACGCCACTAATTTGAGCATTTCCCTTTCAAGTTCAAGTACAGTGTGTCAAATGTGTTGTTATAATAATAATATATATAATTAGTTGTCAATGTTCATGAAAAATACTAGAATATCTATAAGATTTAATTAATTGAACTACATATCAACAGTACCTTTTAGTAGACATAGTTATTGGTGACAGACACACTTAAATTGTTGTCAAATGTTGAACACAGTGATGAAGGCATAAGGTGTTTTTTTTGTCTCTCTTGTTCGCTGCTCCAAAAGTTTTTGACGTGTCACTCAATAATATTTAAATCCTCAAGAATTAATTAGAATAATTAACAAAAAATAACTCAAATCACGCATTTTAAATGTGATGTGTGAATGTATAAGTGCAAACTATTAGTTATACAACATTTATAACTTATAAGAACGTGTTAACTCTTCTGTTGACTATATATATATTCTATCAAATATTGTTATGGTGCTTATTTTTATAAGGTAAGAAATATTTTGTTGTGATATATAATTAAAAAAACTATTGTACTTATAGATACTGATGTATTAGTCTGTGCATACAATTACAATATTAAATATGTTGTTACTAATTATGAGTATACAGAAATAAAAACACATAAAAATCTTGTAGAATTTCACATACTTGAGAATTGAGAACTCTGTGTGCGTTAGGATAAAATGTAGAAGAGTTTAAACAATTGGCAGCTCATGATGATGAGGGAACCACCGGTCAAAACGAAGAAGCAGGTATTTGACCTTAGGCTAACTATATATATATGTATCGTGGGCTAACTAACAACAATTCAAATGATATGAACGAATGAACACGTATATATGCATATATCTCGCTGTCAGACTCTTCTTAGATATTCCCTTGCCGCCTCCAGGCACCATATGATTTCTAAGCTCTCTTAGAAAACTCGTACATATGTACTATGTACTTACAGAAGCTGACAATGCAAGTATGTATTTTGTATAGGGAATACTTATATATAGTGAAATGCAATGCGGATTACTGAAAAATAATGAGAAATATGTATGCCCACTGTACTAAAATTCTAAAACGGCTATAGCCTCCAAGATTCTGTCATTTTCATGGCATTTTTATTGCCAGTTTTTCATAAACATTTATACCAGAAGAATCAGGATAGGCTAATAAGAAATTACAATCCTTGAAATTGTGTGCATCTTTTCGGTAAAAGCTTCATCGCTCACTCCTACTTTTTTGTCAAATAGTATAACTGAATAATGTGGAATATCAGACGCACTGCTCAATTTACCCATTTGATGTTGTTTTTTTCAGTAACGTACAAAAAAATGATGGCTCATACGAGTATTGTAAGGAAAATATTGTTGAAAAGTACTCGGTCATTTGGAACGACAGCGAATTCATCAGGAGAGAAAGCAATTTTATACTCTTATTTTAGAAGTTCAGCAGCTTGGCGAGTTCGAATCGGTAAGTAGTACTTACTAAGTACCTATTTAGGTGTACATTTTCAGTGCTTTTCTTTTATGGAATGCTTATCTTATTTTCAGCTTTGGCTTTCAAGGACATTCCTTATGAATACCGAGCCGTGAATTTACTCAATAAAGAACAGGTAAATGAAATCACATTCAGAATTTTGAGTACGGAAGAGTAATAATAAATATAATGATAATGAGAACAATTATGAATTGAATACCGTTCTATAACATGTAATATGTAATTAGATGAGTTCAGACTTTTTAAAGTTGAATCCCATGGGACAGATTCCCGTTTTGATCATCAATGGACATACTTTGTTTCAATCTGTATGGCAAGAAATTGTTTCAATTCCGCATTACCCCTAATCATAATAAATATATTATACTATACAGTTGCTTTTTACATCTAAATTATAAATTTGGTATGATCATTTTCCGTCTCAAAGGTAGCTATATTGGAATATCTTGAAGAAATGTACCCTGAGAAGAAACTTCTTCCGTCTGAACCTCACAAAAGGGCAAAGGTGAATCATATATTCACTGAATTTCCCTTCAATTAAAAAAAGTCTTTTCATATTCATCTCGTGTATTATCATTTATAATGGAAAATGGGGCTTGTATAATTTAGGTACGAGAAATTGTGGAAACGATTAATTCTGGAATTCATCCCATTACAAATTTAAAAACAATCAATAAATACTCTGATGACAAAGACAAGCAGGTTGAGTGGCTAAGATTTTGGGGGAGAATGGGATTCACGGGTAATAATATGTACTCATTGTTAGTTTCATCTTCATCATTGTTAGTCTTTGCCAATATAGAAGTATGTAATTCATTGGTAGTAATTTTACATATAGCTATCGAGGCAATATTGAGTAAATGTGCTGGAAATTATTGTGTGGGGGACAGTTTGTCATTAGCTGATCTCACCCTCGTGCCTCAAACATCTAATGCCATACGGTAACACAATGATCTGCATGTTACAACATATTCATCATTAAAACATTTTGAATTTCGCATATATTTATACACAGTTTTGTACATCCTCAGATGGGGAGTGGAAATACAAAAGTATCCCAAAACGTTTGAAATCTACAAAAGACTCTCTTCTGTTGAGAGTTTTATAGCTGCTCATCCATCCATTCAACCAGATTGCCCTGAGAAACTTAGAAGATCTGTATGAACAGATTGACAGAACCAGTACAATCTGGTCTATTGAAGATTAGTTACTACATTTTCTAATTTCATAAATGTGAAATGCATTGTCTTTTGACGATATGTAAATACTTACTGAATACTGCTAAATAACAAAAGTTTAATGTATAAATGTAGAAAACGAAGGAAATATTAAGTAAAATGAATGCCATGATGACGTGAGTTTAAAAAGAATGCAAATCATTATATACCGGAGAATACAAAATTAAAGGCTTTTTAGACGACAGCATAATGATATATAGGTATCTTTGATAGCTTTTGCAATATGAGACGGATTGAGTATATATTATGAACAAACATGTATATGCTTAAAAAAGGTATCGATATTTTACATTAAAGTACTGATAAAATGCAGCAGCATGAATTATTAGAATTATGAATGTATTATGATCAGATTTCTTATTAAAATTGGCTACATTTACGTCAAACGTTAACGTACAATTCTAATTAACAAAGGCTTTTCCTATATGTACAACGTCCACTGAATATCCACGCCGTTTTATGCTATATAGCTTTTCCATTATGGAAACAATAGTAATGAGAATGAGTTTATATACATACGCCGCAAATCACTGTAAAATAAACGCCAAGGAAGAATATATATATTCTGTATATATACAGAAAATCATGTGTGTGCATGCTTTATGATTTTTCATGAAAACATGTAATCTATATTTTTTACGTACACACACATGATGTGGTTTCGAGTTTCAAGCTTTTTAATTATTTTGACATTTTTTTACTATATAGGAAAGTGCACGAAAGGAGAATGAGCATTGACAACACCAATATGTGGTTTCACTTGTTTGACTTTTGCCATATTTTTGTTGTTGGGATTTGACAAAGTACATATAAACCACACACAAGTTTTTTTTTGTTTTCACGTCAACACACGTCAATTTTTACCTTAACAAACTTGCAATTTAATTTTGTACACACAGACAGAGTTTGTAGACTGCCTCGAATGTCTCATCATGTAGAATAATAGTAGTACTAATCAAATCATCGTATTATCAGCAGATATATACTTATATATTTCAGTATACGTTTGTCTTTTGCCAGTTTTACTCTGCAGTTTTCCTTCTTTCATATACATATACATATTCTACATTGAGCGTTACGCTTTACTGCTCATATGGTGAATATAATACTTATTCGTATTAAGAACACAGAACACACAAGTTTAATAATTTATAATAATAATAATGATAATTTATTCATTAGAGCGAACGGGAAACACATACATAGATAAATCACCTTGAAATTTAGTACCAAAGTACATAATAAGTAGCATGTGTATATATGTACAACTGTTTCAATTTACAATTCGAGTGAATTTTAATTTTTCTATAATAGATAACACATATTTAAATATATACTTACATAAGTATTTGCTACATAACTTCCGACATTAATCAGAGTACCGGAAGACTATTTCGTCTTGTCAACTCTGCCAGACTAAATTAAACATAAAATATTATCCTCCCGAGTCTCTCTCGAGATATTTACACAGGAAAAACGACCATACAAATTTTACTATAAACACAAATCCTTTTTTTTCTCTACTGATTTTTATTACATTTTTTCACTCTTTTTCGACTCTATGAAGAAGCGGTATTTGAGTTGAAAACTTTTGTAGAAAAAAATTAGTCTGATTTTCATATATCGACGAACGAGAAAGTAAACAACACCTTGCATTTTATTCTTATATATTGTATATATTTATTTCTCTTTTATAACAGTTTGTAATGATGAACTGTCAGTTCTATTTTTGTACTATAATGTTAGCAACGTATACTTGATACATATCTAGATCATTTACCATTTGCCTTTTGTGATTTTGTTCCAAGATTTTGTTTGTTTAAACTACATTCTGTGTGATCGATCATGCATGTGAAGGACAGACGACATTTGAAGATTGTATAGGAAGTTTTGCTAAATATATACGCAATATATTTTTGGACAAGATTTTATATTCATTTTTATTATCATAATATTGTGCACTCACATCGACCCACCCAAGTGATCGCCAGATCTCGAATAACGGGGGAAAGGAATCATCTCTCTGGCAGTAGCAAAATTAAAGCAGGTAAAATTTGCAAGTAAAATAATGTAAATATAGTAGTAAGTAGTCTGCACTTATAGTTATCTTTTCGATGATTAAATTTGGGATTCCACATGCACAATATGGTCAATATGTAATGCAATTATTATCTCCTTTTGTTCACTTTTGTTTTTAGAAAAGGTGAAGTGTAATAATGTAAACTCACTTAAAATATGCATATTATCTACTTATATCATGTTATTATTGAAAGTGATTCATCATCGTCAAATTTACTTTTTTAGTGTGAATATAATTTTTGTTCTGACGTTTCTCGAAACTCAAATCATTACACTGAAACTGAAACTATATATAAACTTGATTAAGGGGAAAATATATGTGATGTGACAAGAGCTTTTGTATTAAAACTGAATCAATTTAATTAACTAGCAAGAGTTCTTCTTGTTTTTTCTGTCATTTTTTCAGGATTGTGAGAATCAACAACACGGGACTGACGAAGCAGAGAGACTATATACAAAATTACACAAGACAATTTATTTCATGCTTACCGCTAACTCTCCCAACCGAGTTAAAATTGTGCTAATTGTGAACACATATAGTGCAAAATGAACTACGTAGTTTAATACGAGAATTTGGCTATCATATATATATGATATATGTACATACTATTTAACCATGGATGTACATGAAGTAGATGTTGATGAAGACATCAACAACACAGAACTAAATGAGTTGGACTTGAGCGACTCGACTTCCAGTAGTGAAAGTAATATTAAAGAGATCATGTACGATTATCTATTCAATGTGATCATTTTGGGAGACAGTGGTACGGGAAAAACAGATTTAGTTGGAAAATTTTGCGATGAAGATTTCCAAACCAAATTTTTAAATACACTAGGTAAGATTTCTATTATACACTGTAATTATACACTGAAACTATATATATATTTCACATACTTTAAGAAAATTCAAACAATAATTGTGTGTGTCTGCGGCCTTACTTGCATAATATGTGTGTGGTGTCTATGTGTGTGGTGTACGATTACAAATCGACAGAAGAATTATTCAACTTGGCGTTAATTTTAAAGCCAAATACATTGTATAATTTATATAGATAATTTAATACCTGTGAATATTTCAGGAATAAACGTTGAAAGTCATGCTCTGGACGTTGATGATAAGAAAATTAAGCTTCAAATTTGGTAATTCAAATTGAAAATTCTATAGTAAATTAGTAACATATTCCAATCAGAATGTCTGGAACAAATTCTAAAATGCATGCGTGATTTCGCCCTGCTATATAATTTCCGATTGTTTTCATGAGAATAATCATTATTGTTCTATATTGATGATGTTGGTTTTTGACAGGGACCCTTCTGGTTCGGAAAGATATATGCATCTAACAACCAAGTATTTCCGGAATGCTAGTGGAATCATATTTGTTTATGATGTATCTTACCCTAAATCTTTTGACAATATAAAGAAATGGATTGACCTCGTCGACAAGAATACAGGTTAAATATTTTAGCTGACAAAAGTACATATTATCAAAGCAAGCATTAATTATGTAGAAGGGCGTACTCATATTTAATTTGTTTGTACGTATTCCCACAGATAAAAACATTCCAAGAATTCTTGTTGGTAATAAATGTGATATCAAAAGACGAGCCGTGACTAAAGAACAAGGAGAAAAACTAGCAGAATTATCTGAAATGACGTTCATGGAAACTTCGGCACTGAATGGTCAAAATGTGACGAAAGTATTCTTCTCTCTCAGCAAAGTCATGAAGACGTTACATGAAGGTCAAGAATGCAATAGTAATAGCAAAGATAAAGATGAACTCGTGTCAGTCTAAAGTCATGTAAATGCATCCTATATATTGAAAAAATATTGTACAGACTGTAATATATACCTAATAATACCTATATATATAGGTATATGTTGCAATCAGCTACCAGTATTCCTCATTCCAAGTATTATGCAATTCTATTCACTATACAATGTACTGCAAATTTTGTAGTACGCAAAAAAGCTACTCGCCTGTATATATCACATGTCCAAATGTGGAGAAAACGAAACAAACTGAAACTTAATTGCCAATCTAGACTAAAAAATTGAGAATCAAGAGACCTAAAATGAGCTAAAAAGTATAAATGAAGCAAGAAAAATCTGAAATTCACAATGGTCCATTAGTCAAGACAAATTATTTCTAAGGAAAAGAAGCTGAAAACAAAAAAAAAGTAAATGTTATTACGTTTTCATTTATTGTTGCAATGTGCTAGCTTTTTGTATGAAATGAACTTGTAAGGTTATTCAGTTATTAAAATTATCTATCTATAATCGAGAAAGTCGATGATGTGCGTTTCGGGATATTACACAATGTTCAAAAGAATGTTTCAGTGCGAATTAACTATAGTATAGTACTTATGGTCATTTTAGTAAGTTAATATCATCGAATAGGTATTTCTTGTATGTGTAATAGATTCCCTTTGGTTAATATGTATTCGTTCATAAATTAAGCAGTTCATTAATAATGCAACATTATACAATGCAAATCTTTGTACTTTATCTGTATTTCAACTTTATATTTTACGTATATATCGAAAGCTGCGAGTGCCAATGGAAATATTTTATGTGGTACATATACCAATCAGAAAAAAAATCCTTCCTATATAAGTATATAAGTACATCTTTGTCGATAATCACGACTGACTTTTAATTTCGCTACACGCAATATTTTTTTATATAAATAAATATTATATTTAAGTAATGAATAATTGAATAATAGTTACTTGTGCGTAATATTAAGGAGGATTCTCTCATATATGAGAGAATCGTCTTTGCGTAATATACTACATTTTCACGTCCAACTCTCTAAGTAACAAATAAAAGTATAAAAGTATCAGTGTTATTTTTATTTTGACGCTTATTTCAACATTTATTTTTCTCAAATTGAAGCATGAAATTCCCTTACTTTTTTATTTATGTATGATGTTGATAGAGGTACTTCATAATTGACTTTTTACTCTTGAGTGCCTATATTTGAAGTTAATTTTACAACTATACTTTTTGAAATGTCTAATGTTATTGCATCAAAAAGTGTTCGAAAAAAGAAATCATTTTCAGAATAAAAACAGATTTTTTTATTGTAAACAAAAAGTGTTCGAAAAAAGAAATCATTTTCAGAATAAAAACAGATTTTTTTATTGTAAACAAAAA
>JAIUND010000155.1:0-107851 GCA_034699125.1 Gisinianus flammeolus | reverse complement strand
AGTCATTTTTACAAATATTATATTTTTTCCGTAAGGATTCATTTTCATTACAGTCAAATAGAAAGTGGTTAAGGTTTCAATAACATTACATTTATGACAGTTTCCTGAGTTATTTTTGTGATCATTAAACCAGACATTTAATGTTATACTTTTGTTGTTGATAACAAGTCTATCGTAGGAAATACCGTTTATATGTAATCGATCTTTGTCTAACTAAACTATTGACTTTAGAGACTTGGGATTACTATTACATACTATTACGACCCCGAGATACAACATAGGAAAATATAAAGTGACCAAGTATGTACCCTACAAAGGGTAGGTCTTCCATTAAAGCACTCGACCCTCTTTTCCATTATGTACATTTGTTATATTTTTTTCGCAGATCTGTGTAATAGCTAATGCCTGTACAAGATGAAAATGAGATGTGGAGTGTATAGCAAAGGGTCGTGTGCAAAAAAGTTAGAGTACTGGATAAAAACAGTGGGACTTTTGTATAAGACTTTTCAGAGAAATTATAATTACTTATTACACGAATTTCCGGGGGGAAACCAGTAAGTGGTTACCAGTTTACGATATAGAAAACTCAATTAATAGCGATGGAAATTAAAATGACAAATTCCAATTAACGAGGGAAAACATGTAAACGGGCGAATCCCAATTAAAGGACGGGAATTAACGGAGATAAACCAGTTATCGGGGGAAACCAATTAAAGGTGGAATTTAATGAACCGTACGGAAGCATGAAAAGTTGTATTACTAGAAGGGTATCAGTTGACAGGGGGAAAACAATTAATGTGGGCGGCACTGATTAAGGGTGGGAACAGGATTAACGGATAAAACCCAATTAACGGGGGAGAAGCAAGTTAAAAGCGGAAAACAAATTAACAGGGAAAAGTAACTTAACGGGGGAAAATAAAATTGATAGGGGAAAATCATCTAGGGGGAGGAGCCAGTTAACGGAAAAAACAGGATTAAAGGGGATAACCAATTAATCGGACAGCTGAGTTAGCAGGAAGAAGAAAATAATTTAACGGGGGAACCCGTTTGGACGGAAATCGGATTACCTTGATTCATTCAGGGAAGGGGGAAACTAATGGGCTAAACTCAATACATCAGGTAAAACAAAATAAAGTGGTAAATGTGAAACTGTGAATAGGCTCAACTTGTAGAGAGACGTTAGAGACAAAAAAAACTACTGAAAAATCACTGAAAAGTCTTCCTCTGGGACTTCTACTTCCAAGTAAATGATGACAAGTGGGAATTACAAGCAGTTTTTGCAAATTGAAATGTATGCAATTGATTATTAGAAACAAGGTTGAAACTGTTTCATGTCTGAAGAATCACTGAAAAGTCTTGCTCTGCCATCACTTACAATATCCAAAGCATTTGCTTTGACCCTGTCATTTAAATATAGATTGTCATTGAATGAGTTGTCACTGCCATAGCATCGAAACTCACGTGGAGTGAACGTTCTGCAGTGCAGAATCTGCACGTATACAGACGAGCGAGATCATGTTTGCACATAAGCTTAAGACGCTTATATATGTAAGTAAAATCTTTAGAGAGAATTACGGCATAAGAAAAAAAATCTGTACAGGGAATTCCGCCTCTTATCTCCACATTCTCTCTTTTCGTATTTCTTGCGCTGGACAATTTTCAAAATTTTTGCATTTTGCAGGCATTAAAAATTAAATTGTAATTATTCTAATATTCCTATGTTTTTTCCCATCCTCAAAACCCTGCAAATCCAAAATCCCCCCCCCCCCCTAACCCCCATTTACAATCCACCACAATGCGGTATTATACAACACTATGTGGGACCCTGTGTTTACAAGTTTCTCTACAATCGACTGTAATATATACCTATGCATTCGTCTGCTCTCTTTGGAATGAGTCTTGCACGACGTAATGCTATCCTTCACACAGACTCCTCCGCCGCTTGCTTCCCCAAAATTCAATGAATTGAAGGAAATGTCACATCTTCAGTATCTTTTTTAAATCTCTGTATGAGTCTATATATCGTCATTGTCATCTCACAAATACTCACAATTTGTGACACAATAAAGATACATCCATTACTTAAATATACAATTTACTCACACATGACACAGGTATGCATAATCCATGTTAAGTGAATGAAATGATTAAATAAATAAGTAACATTACATTTTATGTAGATATTAAGTGTATAGGTACACGCTATTACATTACAGTCAGCAGTGCTGACTGTTTATTTTAAATGCAAACATTTCCAACAAAGAAAAACTGAAATATAATATATTATAGTCACAAAAGTAATAATATTGGCTTTGTTAATCACAAATTAAGTTAAAATGTGATTGTTATTGGCGGTGGCGAAACATAGATAAATACATTTATGAATATGTATATACACAATATATTGTATAAGTATGTACCTATACTTAGATTCTCCGAAAATATATAAGAAAAATAGTGGAAATAAGCGAGCATTATTATTACTTACATGCATCATTACAAAATATTTTTTTAGTATTAAAATGCAATCTTTCAAAGTAAACTATTCGTAATAATAATTAAGTGCATTATAAGTATCCTATAGATATATTTACGTAATTAAACAAATTGTGATATTTTTAATTAGTATTAAATATGTCGTTTGTAGATATACTGTTATTAGGACTTATTTTAATTTTTAATGAAGTGAAGATATAACAAAATGCGTGTTGCGGTCTTTAAGGGTCTCTCAAATATAATATAATAGTATATATAATATGTTAAAGAACTGGAAAAGTAAATAAATGGACTAGTGAAGGTGATTTTTAAGAACCATTTGGTGTGTGTTGCATAAATAATGTGATAAACGTTTTATCATAAAAGTAATGTTGAAGTTGGACTTGACAGAACATGCATAAGTAATTATTTATAGGTATGACATGATTATATTCATGTATTACCTACATGTATATGTATTGTTTGTATTGCATGCATTTAAATAGTGATTTGTGATGAAGTTGTCAGGTGGTTGTTGGCATAAAATTCGTTCAAAATGCATATATACAAATTTGATTTTTCAGAGTTATATAATAATATTATTATCGAGTATATAAAATGTTCTTTCGTTGAATATAAAAGACTTTGAACAAGAAAAAAATATATATATCTGTTATTCTTGTTATACTTTTCTGCTTTTTTTAAACAACACTTTCATTTTCTAGTCTATCATTCTTTGATATTGGATTCTTTGTACTACTACTGACAGCCTTACTACCACTGGAGGGTGATTGATTATTTGATGAACCCACAGCACTAGAAGAAGGTGTAGAGTCTACTACTCCTATACTTGTTACACTGGGTGAATGACTATTAATTCCGTTTCCATTTAAAATATTTTGAAACCATTTCTTTAATGATTTGGATTTTTTCTCTCTATCCATTTGATCTGATAATTTTCTCCAGCGAGACTTGGGCATTTGTTCATCAGTTGCTGTTGTTGATGATGAGTATGGATGATGATGATGAGGATCATAATCTTGACTAGCCCCACTAACAACAACAACAACACCACCATGACTATCGGAAAGTCCGCTACTTCCGTCCGTATCAATACCTTGTGAATTACACGCACTACTATTGCCGATTTCACTATTATTACCTAGTAAATGTAAACATTCTTCTTCTCTTCTATCACCATTGTTTCCATTCTCATATTTCACACCAATACTATTTCTATGTTCTTGGTTCAGGTGATTACAATTTCTCTTTCTTAAAGGTAAATCTTCTCGTAATAATGGTCCACTTCCACCTTTTCTATCATTGTTATCACTCATCACAATTTGACTATGACGATGAAGATTATGATGATCAACCAAAGATACTGTATCATCATCTTCTTCTTCGTACACATCATCCTCATCATCATCTTCATCGTGGAATGCATTCATATCAGAGTCTGTAATGGGAAATTCGGCACTACCACTTAATTGTTGATCCCCTTCAGCAATATCCAGGGATCTAGACATTCTTCTTGTTTTCATTATAGGAGTTACCTTAATTGGACTATAATTTATACATATATTTTCACTTTGTTTTGGAAACATATCTAAACTTTTAGATTCTCTGATGGAATTCATTGATATCTTTCTAGTTCGTGGAGAGAAAACCACTTTCCTTTTACGAGGTGAATCAGATGATTCATTTGATAATTCTAACTGAGATGATGAAGGTGAATTATGGTCATTATCAACAACAAAACATCCAATACTACTGCGATTGTCACTATTTCCTTCATTTGATGCCTTTGTCGAAACTTTCACCGGTGAATAATTTGGAGTATGAATAGTACTAGAATCACTTGGAGGCTCAATTGTAACTGTACAACAATTACTAGAGGAATTCGGTGTTTTTGTTAAATTTGAAATTTTATTTTGCTGCTGCTGTTGTTGAAATTGAAGTTGCTGCTGTTGTAATCTGAAATCTCTGTCTCTTCGTAGTCTTGACGGTGGAGTACCAGATGGACTTGACCTATTACTTCGTGAACTGGGAGCCATACTTCCCGCCAACTGAGCATTTCGTAATGACATTGAAAGAACTGCTGGATCAAAACTTGGACGTCGGAGGTAGGTACCAGCTTCTTTCGCTTTATTCAAAATTGGATTTGTGGGAGCAGCCACATTCCCCATACCACTTGTGCCACCACAAAATGAACCTTGTCTTGACACGTTCACACTCCCAGCAATCTTAGGACTTGCTCGTCGACGAAAACTTTGTTGATCACTAAATCCACCCAAGCCTGTAAAATGAAAATAATTATGTAAGCATGTATACTATTGTATACCTATATACGGAATGTGGATAAGAGCGTATAAATGAATAAGCATCGTATGGAAAATCGAAATCACATTACCTCGTGGTCTGCAAAATAATGGATTTAGGTCATCCAATCTAAGGAAATTGCATAATTATAAGACATTAAACATAATGCATATTTTGTACTTCAGATAATAATAAATTGAATACAAAATAAACTCACAGAGCACGGTTTGGAGTGATTGCCCCGTCGCACGCACCAACAAGCCAGTATGTCTGAACTTCCCCCTTTCCTTTTAAATGCACCAAGCCTCTGTGACAACACAAACCGGGTAGGGATTAGTCATACATTGAAAAAGTAACACATGAAAACGACAATACTACACAATTCTTTTTTAAATAGATTGGTATAATTAATCGAAATATGTATGCATATGCATGTATACCGCTCTTTAACAACGTATCCACCAATTTTATCTAATGCTTTTTTGCATTCATCTGAGATGTGTATTTTTAAGGGTTCTCCATTAGATTCCATACGTGAAGCTGTATTAACTGTGTCACCAAACAAACAATACCTAGGCATGGTCAAGCCAACCACTCCAGCACAGACAGGTCTATAGAAATTTAGAGAAAAAAACAACACGCTTATTAAATAATTGACATTACTAAGGTATCAAGGAATATACTTCAAGCAAAGGAAAGGATTTAGTTATCGACGGTACAATGGAAATATGCATAGTTAAACAACAAAAAAATTCCATACCCACTATGAATACCAATACGGAGTTTAAGCGTATCTTTCGGTCTATGTGCTACTCTATAAGTATGAATAGCAGTCAACAAATCAAGAGCCATGGAAGCAATCTCGCCCGCGTGTCGGATTCCGTTACGAATAGGCAATCCAGAACAGCACATGTATGCATCACCAATCGTCTCCACCTGTAAAGTATAAGTACAGTTGTAATGTAAAAAAATTCAATAACAAATCACGATAATATGCATTGCTATTCTCATCTATATCAAATAACTTCAATCTGATTTTCAATATACCTTATATACATCATATCCTCTTATAATAGAGTCGAATAGAGTGTAGAGATCATTAAGAAAGTTGACAACTTGAAGAGGAGTACTTTCAGCAGACATTTGTGTGAAGCCCACAATGTCACTGAAGTAAATAGTAACATTTTCAAAGGATTCCGGCTCTATACCCTCCCCCACTGTCAATCTCTGGGCAACCGGCATTGGCAACATACGATGTAATAAATCTTCCGTCTTTTTTTTCTCTTGTATCAACATGCCTGTTCTCTCACTTACAACGTCTTCTAAGTTGTTGGCATATTTCTCCATCATGGAAATCATATGATCCATTATATTCGATGGACTACACAAATATGGAAAAGAAATATTATAGTTTCCAAGTTTCCACTATACAAACATTATAAAACACTAAATATAAATATTAAGTAATATTAACTAATACAAAAGTTATACAGCATATGTAATCATGATAAAAACGCACATTCCGTCTTTTAATGGTTTTAGACGTTCTCGGATGGATCTAAACGACGGACGATTCTCTGGAATTTCATCCCATGCTGGAAAAGAACGAAATAAAACAAAAAATGAATTCTTTTAGTCTTATGTATTTACATGGGAATGCTCCAAATTGAATGCAAGTTAAGTTAATCACCCTCGGATATTAAAGCAGTTACAAAATCCGGACACTGACTAGGACACTCATCCAAGTAATTTAAATCAGGGCGAAAAGGTGGATCCTCCTTTGACTGAACAAATTTAACAATTTCTACAACACATTTCAAAAAAAAACACGTAAAAAAATACAAATTTTTTGATAGACATGTTAAATTATTTTAAAATTATACATGATATTTCAATAAAAAATGTCTTGCTAATGCATAATGATTCCGTAACTAACCTTTGACATCATAGTCACATGTTCCGTAAGGTCCCTTCCTCCCGTAAATTTCATACAAAATGATGGCAAAAGAATAAATGTCTCCTTTTGACGAACCTTTTATGAAACTACCTTCTTGCTCACGTAAAAGCTCTGGCGCTGTCCATAAGAGATTTTGATAGTATGGATGAGGAGAACTCGAGTCAAATGAGCCTGTAATTGAAGCTGCACGAAGCTCATACAGTCCAAAATCTGTCACTTGAAGTACCCACCTAAAAAAAAGTGACAACTATCCTGTTATATTCCCTCATTTTTTATATGACAGGCATATAGAAACGATTGCGAAAAGTACTTACCGGGAAGTAATTACACAATTAGAACTTTTTAAATTTCCATGAAAGCCGAGATCAGAGTCATGAAGATATATCATTCCCTAGAGAAAAAAAGAAACAACAAATTAATACATTTTTGATGAATGATTAAATATAGTGTCCACAAGGCAAATAATAAAACTGTACTTTGGTCAAGTCGTGAATTAGGGAAGCTATAAATGTTGCATCTAGTCGGATATCTTCATTTTCAACAACATCAGACAAAGATCCTTTGCCACAATAGTCAAAAGCCAATGAAATTTTGAGTGGTTGAATGACAGCCCCATGAAATGAATTAATATTTGGATGGCACATTTCTCTTATGTAGCGAATTTCTTTCATTGTGTTTCTTGATATCACCAATTTTTTTAATAATTTCAATTCCTTTACTCGTACAACTGCTCCCTTATAATTTGCTGTTGTACAATATACTTGACCAAGGGAACCAATACTGACAAGGCTCATCTAAAGATAAATATAACAGAGCATAATTTAAAAAATTGATTTGTCTATATATCATTCTCATTCATTCTACATTTTAAGAAAAGGAGCAAAACTGAACGTAGTTGAAAGTTGTTCATGCAATTACCCGAGATTGAGTGTTCTCGCCATAGGGTTGTTGAAGTTGTAGTTCATCTTTGTCAATTTTCCACAAAAGACCTTCAATCTCTTGCTCAATTTTCCATTTACGATACAAACTGGCCGCAACAGATACAACAACAAATAGAACGATACCCAAAACAACAGCTGTAATCATCGATCTATAGCCTTCTAGAAAATTCATAAAGAAACAATTCAATTTATTTACCAATTGACTGGCAAATAAGAGTATTTTTTAGAAAACGTAGTTGCGTGTATTTCATTACCTTTACTACGACATTTTTCATTTTTAAAACCACATTTGGGTTCATCGTGTGGGGGTTGACCATTTATCCAATCAATCGACTTTCCAGCAAACACTTTCATTTTCTAAATAAAAGAAATGAATACTTAATTAAATAGATAATATCATCATATTATATATATTTTATACTTTCTATATTACATACAGTTAGAATCATATGTACAATATCAAAAGTTATATCAACTTACAGGGTAACTGAGATTCTGCTTGAGACGTGGCTGAAAATTCGCCACAGGGATCATGTAATGAGAACATGAAAAAGGTGGACATTGGTACATCTTACACTCACGAGTATAATTATGGGGCTGGTAAGCAATTAGAGAGTAATTGCCTTCAGAGTCTCCATTTTTATCAATAGAAATCATTGCTCCAGTAATACCTTCAATTTATACACAGAACTGCATATTCAGACGTACAACAAAGTATGGTACCATAGGTATTTACAAAAAAGGTTATAAGTAGTAGTAGTAGTAGTAAATGAGTAGTAGTAGTTACTTTTATACGCTCCATGTTTTATAATTTCAGAAAAAATTGCGCTGCCATTTCGAGCTAAATCTTGAACGTTTGTTGTATTCGAAAATTTAATCATTAAAGAATTGAGGGCTTTAGCATACAAATAAACAGAGTCATACAAATTTGCGGCATATATGGAAACATGTTTTTTGAAACCAGATAATTTGTTTGCTTTAAAATTAAACGGTTCTCTGGTCCCATATTCTGTAACTTTTGTGGAAAATTCATCAAATGTATTGTTATCGGGTGGACTAGGAGCAACAACTAGTAACGATCTCGCGGTCTTTGGGTCAAAATTGGTCATTTCACGACAGTTTCTAACTAGTGGAATGTCCATTATTTCTGTTTCAAAGAATAAAAAAAACACAATGAATACCAAGTTTCGTAAATTAAATGAGAGAGAAGCAAAAAAACCCTTTGTCCTAGGCCTCAATGAAGGGTCTTATCAAGGCATCCAGAGTATGGCCTTCTTGATTTTAAAACCTCTATTTTGTCAGAGTATGTAATATTCCATCGTCAATGTACAAAAAATTGGTTCTCAAACCAGGAAGGTCATAGCCCTGCTGAGGAGTCCTTGACTGTGGGTTCAGACAAGTCGTACCATAGACTTGTGCTTACATGTAATTTTTCAGGTAAACAATGGACATTTATTGTCAATTGTTTACTTTATTATAAATCATCATACAAAAGTAAATATATATATATATAAATTATACTTACTCCATAAATAGTTGTGAGCTTCCTTTATGGAGTAAGTCATCATATCAACGTATATCACAATGTACTCTCCGTTTTGAAAGAGTTGAAGCTCTTGCATGTATCCCATCATTTCTACCAGATTATTCTCTTCTCCGATGAAGACGTAAACTGGAAAAATCAATACATGGCGAATAATTAAGTTTTGTGCGATGTGTTTTTTGTCCCTCAAAAAGCCTCCACGTACAATTGACAATATATAATAATATAATACGTAATACATAATACACATACGTCTGGCTGGAAAACGTATATAGCATTTACTGTCTTAGAATCCCTCGAGTAAAAATGAACTCTTGGCAAATAAAACTTAACGAAAGCAAAATCACCAAGTGTAATTAACAAAATTATTTTCCGAGTAGTAGTCTACATATTGGGACGCCTCAACTTACATAACGTTTTTATATAAGAAATTCATGTGCATGTAGGTATAATAGGTTCACTGATTACTATACTATTAATAGATATTGAAGGTATTCATCAAGAATTTCTCTATTCCCAAGCATTACAATCCCCGCTCAAGTTACTTACTAAAGTGCAAAATCAAGAACTAAATTCTCAATCTAAAGTTGCTTACTCTTTTGTAATATTTACCCTTATTTATATGCAACAAATACATATTGCTATACATACCGACAATTTCCTAACGCAAAAGTGTATACTGGATGATATTTTACATTGTTAACGACTTACTTCTTGTATTGTTCTTGGTTTTTTGTATGACTTCAAACCAATTTTGAACAGGGATTTTCAATTCGATTTTATCGTTTACTATCATTTCATATTTTTCAGCAATTTTCTCGAGAGAGTTTGCAACAGTTGTGAATCTTAATGTTTTTTCAACGATAATGGAGAATCTACGCCAATTATAATGATCCAACAGAGATTGAACAAACTTGACAACTTGAGTATCTGGGGCTTCTGTCCTGGCGAATGTAGGAAACTTTGATTTATCCGAGACGTCACCATCCGCACAACGCTATTAAATAAAACACGCAAAATTAAAACAAATCAAACTTTTAATACACAACACATGCATGTATTTTTTGTTAATAATTTCACTACAAAAAATGAGTCGTTTTTAATTCTTGTTGAATTTTTGTACATGAGAAAGTAGTGTGTATTATTTACATAGGAAATCATAAAGCGATTCCACGAAGCACAAACGGTGGCCTCCACACTGCATGAAATTTCTGGACCGAAGAATGCAGCTACATTATCACAAAGCATTTGTGTCAATATCTTTGTACCCTTAATCGTTTCCCCTTCTGTGTCACCCCATTTCAACTGAAGCTCAACACCCGGTAAAAGATCAGTTTTATTGTTGATTTCCGTTATGGCTAATGTCATGGCTCCAGATATCTGAATCCCTTGCCTATTCGGCACAGTTCCTTTCACTGCTGTCAAGTAGCCTATTTGTAAAAGCTCGTTTCCTTAAGGATCAATACAATCAAATTATAGCATCATTATTCTACATATTACACATATACTAATAATGATTGGAAAGCTATCTACGATTTAATATAAACTATAAGCTGCTTATAGGATATATTTCGGCTGTACACATATGAATCATACGATATAATAGAAAAGCTCTACAATGAGATTAAAAATAAACATATACGAGCAATACATTTGACTAATATTAGCATGCATGGGTTGCGTATGCGGGATTAAAGTTAAATATATAACTGAAATTTTATTAAATATTGTATTGATGACTTACCCCAAGACTTCTGGACTGCTACTGATCCAAAAATAATGAAAAACAACAACATTATGTTGATTCCTTGCCCAGAGATACCTGAATGTGTAAAAATAGAAAATAGAATACCAATCAATTGATAAAACTCGATAAAATAAGCAAGGTCAAGTAGTACAAGTGTATTTTAATTCTTACACTATATATATAAAATACAAATTCATATACACATATATACAGATATATTCCACGTATATATACTTAAGTTATAGTAGGTGTTTTCGCCAAAAACCGAAACGCTTTTATATACACACCTTGAACCTTCATACTTCATATTCATGTATATTTACTAAATGTTTATTTGTCGTTATAGAAAATACCTCGAAAATTTGTCTGACAACATTTTACGGACTCGGGATTTTTACTTGTTGAGCCACTTGTTGCTTTTCTTTTTGGTTATAATATATACGTCGATGCTAATTTTTTTACAGCAAATTCGAATCCATCAGAAGCTATTGCTAGTACATACCTGATGCCTAGATATAGGCTTATTGAGCATACAACTCACAGTAAGCTAAAGACGATCGGTATTTTTGAAATGGACACAGAAAATGAGCTGATTGGAAATCAAAAGATGAACGAATATTCGCTTGACAATAAATCTATAGTAGAAAGTTCAAACCCTACTTACAATGAGACAGGTATACTCGTCATGTTTATCTATATATGCATATATTTAAGGTATAAAATGCCGAATGAAAACTTTCTATTCAACGTCATAATTTTGTCATTTAATAATGAAATGGCACAAGAAAATCTCTCTTTTTTTCTATTTAAATAACAAATTTTTTTTGCTATAGAAGAATCGGACGTTGAACGCTGGAATTATATTAGAAGAGAAGTTGAAAAAATGAAATTACTATTAGAACGATATCCGAAATTTGCAAGTCGTGCAGGATCTGCTCATAGTAAATATTTTAATTGTACAACACATTAAATCCTAAAGTACTACATATATAGAGTGAATATAATTCTTAAAAAATCAAAAACAAAAAATAATGGATATCTATATGTCAGATGTAGTTCGATCATAATAATAATAATCAGTCATTTTTCAGTTATTACACAGATAGACTCAATGTTCACTGCCCTCACAAATTGTGACAGTCCCACATCCGTTGAGATTACAGATATTGAACAACAATTAGAAGAATTTAAAGGTACATTACTTCAAGGGTTTGAAGAAGACTTGATCAAGTGGAAGAAGCAAATTAAATACAGCATTCATAACGTGATGAAAAAAGTTTCACTCGTTCTACTTGCCTTGTCAACATTTGTTTTATGTTGGTTTCTAGTTGAGTTTCTTGTTGAGGATGTGCTATAAATACAATTAAACTTTGAAACAGGTACATGTATTTCTTATTTTGATTCTAAAGTGACAAATGACAACAAAAAAAAACTATACACCGTCCATCGTTCACAATAAGCACTTCAAAGTTGAAGTCTCTTTTTTCAAAGCTTTTTAAAACTTCCTCCAGAAATAGGCGCAAAATTGAAACCCAATTCTTTTACCTTAGGAATTTTTTTTTGATTTCTTTGGTTACAACCAAAGAAATCTTATAGTCCTCCCTATATATGGATGGGTACATTATTTGGTCTAAAAAATTAGCCATCCTAGTTAACTTTGACACGCAATTAAAACATTACGAATCACTTAAAGGACTCGTGAAACGACAACATGGAGACTTGAATTTGTTTTGATTAGGAGGATATATATTATATTACACATTTTGTTATTGTTTTTCTTCTCTCTCTCTGTGCCTACACCTAGCCAGTATACCTATGCAATATCTGACCAAGACTCGGACCCCGAGTTAACAATGGATATAATTAACTATGTGTTGTTCTAAATTCTACAACAACTTGTAGGAAGTGCTATTTGTGAATCAGTTCGTCATTTGTTAGCAATTATTTGAAGTATAATATATTATTATTGAGTGTAATTCATCAAATAGCTCACACCTGTGTGTACTCTAACACTTTTTTGTGTCCCGATTACTTCATCAGCGGGTTTTGTTTTTCTCTCAACTATCTTCGTCAGCAGTAATGATAACAATAACAAATGATTCCTGGCGACCAAGTTTAATTTGGAAAATAGAAATTAAGTACGGATAAATGAAAAAATGTGTTAGAAATAAAGTTTTGTGAAGATATAAAGTTTATCAACATTTGTACATTGTAATATATAGCGTGGTTTTGTCATCTTGAATCAAGATGGATAAGATTTTGTACAATAGAGATTTAGAATTCGGAAACAATTTTGTGCTTTTTACATGCGAAAATTATTCTTGACTCTTGATTTGTAACGACCGATGTATACAACATACAACGACTGAAAGTCTGCAAAAGTGCAAAACAACAATGGTTTTCAAAATGTGTTTCAAATAGAGAAGAGAAAAAACTGGAGGAAATCATCGTTGAGGACCTCAACTTGAGGTATTACATTTTAATATAAACTCATTAGCTAAATATTATACAAATACATAGTCACAAGTCATTCAAATCATGGTGTATTAAACGAAGAATTCCCTGCTCCTCTTTCTCGAGTGTCATACCTATAATATTCCACTCTATTATTTCATTTTGTTGCCATTAATATCGATTATTATTATATTACCACTTAAGATTTTTTACAACTAAACTACGGTAAATGCTGGTACAATGTACAATGGGACAGAGTACACATTATATATATAGTCTAAAAGAATTTCAACTGGTAGTCTATTTTCTATATGTACATGACATGGGGAATTCATATATGTACAGTCATTTTGAATTCAAAAGTAGAAAATTATAAATAGTATTTATAATTATGCACACTGTGATTAGATAAATTTCCAGGCTATCTATATACTTACTATGTCATGGAATAATGAAACCGCACAATAGCCACAACAAAAATACAGTAAGTACTTATAAGTACCTATATAGGCATCATACATTCATGTGTATAAAATTCAAAATTATCTCTAGTCTGTAGTCATTTGAGTATTTATTTACCTATAGCTACTTAAAAACACAATTTGTAAAATTGTTCTTTCGTGGCTAGCAATAGCAGATTATTGTTTCAAATTTTGAAGTTCAAAATGTAATTTTAAATACAAAATTTACTTGTTTTATATGCAGCGTACATATTTGTACATGAAAGGAATTTTCATCCTATAGGCATTGGATAAAAATCATGCGTTTTTTTTGTTAAAAAACGTTCTCGTATTTTTTCATTTCGATGTATAGGAGCATCTTCATTTACTTTATGGAACCTTGGCTGTTGGTCTTTTTACACACCGTATCTTCTTCTTCACACACACAAAGGCAGTACGTACGAGAGACATGCTTTTTACCCGGGTTTAAAAATACTCCGGTATGAATAACAGTAAAAAGTTATGTGGTCCACGCCACACATTGCTCTCTCGCTTGCTATCTTTCCTTTTCCTTTAGTACGGGTTCAATTCAGGTCTTTTCCTTGTTCTAACGCCTGTCTTCCTTGTCTTAAACAGTTTTGTCACACACACACACACAGTAGTTATTAGTGTTAGTTTTGTTGTTGTCGTCCTCTCTTGACTTGCCGACAATATTCATTCCGTTTATTTCCTAACTACCTATTTAACGCACCAATTTTTGAGGAGTTGTATTTATCTGCAAGGCCAGTCAAATATTTAGAAAAACTAAATATTGCCGTTAAAATTGTGGTGGCTGTGTGTGTAAATGAGTTGAGAGACGTTCATAATTGTGAACTTTTTATTCCACATATTTCAAAGGGTAATTTTTTTGAATGATTGAAATTGTATCGTCGTTGGTGTTTGTGCTACAAAACGGATAAAATCACATCTGAAATCCATTACAATAATAATAATAATTAAAGATATTTTTCAAATTACACGCCTTTCCAACATTCTCATTTCTTACTATACGATTTATTTATATTATTTGGATGATATCGACTGACTTGTATACATATGTTTATGTCACGAAGATTTGTATCAGTAACTATACGGAGAATGGATTACTACTACAATAGTACTAGACATAGACAGTGATTTATCATGTGAGATGTGAGCCATGCCGGTCAGTACATCAGTGGTGAGCAGCCGACATCCATTCGTCAATTGTGTTGTTGAGCAGCTTTGTTCTCGGCCATCATCATCGACTTTCATTGTTCCGGTAGTTTCTAATAGCGGAAGTGTTCCTGGAAACGGTGTCATTTCCTCAACGACTTCCATATCAATTCCGATTTCTATTGTTGAGAAAGGTGGCGTAATAAGTGCAGCTGGTTCCCTAGTTAAAGTATCAAGTTGTTTACCGGTTTCGATTAGATCCCCAGACCGTGACGACGACGATTCCGAAGAACCCGCACGAAAGAAAAATAATATTGTGACCTTAAAAGAAAATAGTCAAAATAATGCAGCTGGAACCATATTAATTCCTAATAATAATAATCATAGTAGTACTCATAGTCATTTTCATAAAAATCCATCTCCAAATCCAAATACTAGTAGTAAGAATAATAATAATGGTGACAGTGGTAGTGCACATTCGTCCGTTGGAAAGAATACTATAAATGGTATTAATAATAATAGTAAAAAAGTGTTTGTGATAACTTCTACAGCAAATACTTCTACTTCCGCTGCTAGTAGTAGTACCACTACCGTTCCAAAGCTTGAGTTGAAAATTCCAACAAAAATTGAAGAAGAAGCGGACTGTGACCCAGACCATTGTGATTGTGGTGAACTTTTACATTTTATTGAACTGGATTGTTTTTACTTTTGTTAAGTTCATGTGACAAATTAAAATAGCTTATCAGATGAATTTAATCATGATCATTTAGAGTAGATTAATAGGATGAGCCCCTGTAGAATCGGGTGTTTTTTACTATTGAGTAGTTTTTCGATCCTCTTCCGGTCCACAAAGGTCCACAACAGTAACTTGTTATAAAGGTTCTTTTTGTTGTGGAAATATACTTTGACTTCGTCCCTGTGTCTGTCTGCACACTGCTAATATGTTCGGGTCAAAATCTCAATATTTATTGAACACGGACTTTCAAGCTGGGCAATTGCTCCTGCTCGAGTCCACCATTTCCATAGACTTCGAGCCATTGACGAACTTCTTTGCATTCTTCCTAGTTGTTTTTTTAAATCTCACATGCGTATTTTTAGTGAAAACTTTTCATTGTACCAGCAGTTCAAAGAGCTAAACAACTTTCTGGAGGAAATAATCCTAAAAAGTAGTACATTTAGTATATATATATATTTGTAGAGCTTCAATAGTTTAATATTATGTGTATTATCGTACTGGGGGATCTCTTAATTAAGCGTCAAAAACTTAGAGAGGGTGCCTAGCCCACGTCAAATAAAAGTTTGATTGAATTAACCGTCAAATGCATCCTTATTTTCGTCTTGACAATGATGATAATGCTGTGCGCTGCAAGCATACTAACTGTTTTTTTCCTTTCTTTTGCAGGTGAATGTGAAACAGATTCATTATTTGGAGATTTGGATCATGACTATTTACAAGATTATGATAATAATTTTGTGAGCAGTTCGGATAATCAAACGGGCTCAGTGGGAAATACTGATACTGAAGAAGATTGGAATAATAACGATAATAATAGTAATAGTGCTAGTAAAACTAATGATCATGACGAGGATGACCCACCTAGCCCAACTGAGAGACGGGAAGTCATCCCTTGCATCTATTGCCAAGGTGATGATGCTAATGATGATGGTGTAATGTAGAGGGAATAATGAGTGTTGTTCCGATGGTGAGGATGATGAATGCATGTACATATGGTACTATCATCACGTATACATAACTATTCCAGTGGCAGATGTATGGAGAAGGATGAAGAAGAAAAAAAACAGGAAAGCAAAATTGAAATGAAAACAGAATCAGCAGGAGTGCTAGTGGAATATTTTCGTGTTAATAGGACAATGGAGAGAGAGAAAGAGAGAAGGAAATAGTTTTGGGAAGATTAGGAATAAACTAAGGAACCGAGCCAGTAATATCTTTCTTCTATTCTGTGTATTATAGTCTTCTCATGCTTCTGCTCTGCTCTGCCTGCTTTAGTTTTTCGGTTGTATGCTGATGTTATGGTAAGAGTTACTGGTTGGTTTCTATCTCACTTCTTTAAAATATGCCAGGCCATGGAATACAAAATGGCATGATATTCCTTTTACTTGATTCTAAACCTGCAAAAATTCACAAGAAAATAGCTAAAGGTTGAACTGTGTGTGAAAATTGTATAAAGTGTAGTAGTTAAAGAAGGTGGAGTGTCGAGTCCTTCTCTTTTTCCTCGCTCATTCTTGAAAAAGTCGTAGTCTTGTTTTTAGATTTTGGTCGAAGGCCAGACTTTGGTATTCACCCTATATTTCACCCTATATATTATGAAACTCGTCTTGTAATGCTAACCGTGAGTTACTTTACTATACAAACAGCGGACGTAGATTTAAAATGATTATATTGAGATTATAAATATACTAGAGATACTACTATACTTACTATTACTACAACTCCCTATTACTAGTAGCTCCCATCACTACAATTTCTTTTATATTTGATTGCTGTACGCAGGTTGAAATAACCCGGGTCGGCAATTAACAAATATATACCACTATCCTTACAAAACACTTGCTAATTTACTATTAGAGGAATTCAATATTTCTTAGCATGCATTGTATACAATGTATACTATACATGTATGTGCATGTAGAAGCCAATGTTCATTTTACATTGCTCAACTCTCGCCTTGCTTTATGCATATCGCATACCATTGCGAGTGAATGGAGATGTAGTATATATAGGAGAAAAACTCAAAGTGAGCCTCCAGAATGGAAACTGTGAACGTGGATTTGCTGAATGTTTTGTTAAAATTAACCAACTGACCCTACCAACACATAACTAGCACAGACACTACAATATACCTATATTTAGAAGACTTCTATATGAAGTTTACTCCTTTCATTATTAATTATTAGTGTGTATTTGTAATGAAAGGAATGCGATTTTAGTATAATTCTTACTTGATTGTGCATCATAATTACTTTATAATCTTATTCGATTGGTTTAAAATAAATGATAAGAGAGTAGACATTTTTATCGAGTACCCATGCACTTTGTCTCCTTCCTTAGTAATGAGCAACTATGTTTGTTGGCTATATTTGTTTCGATTTAGCTAGACACTATAGAGTCAAAGTTTCAAAGTTTTTCCAGGCTCTATCAAAAAGTTTATAATGTAAGGATGTGCAATTGATGTTTTAGAGTTTTATTATAACTTTTGGATTTGCTATGAGTCATCATCATTTTTTGCTGTATGCTGTAATACCCGGCCGACGTAAAACACATGCGTCTTATACTTAAAATTATTTTCGGTTTGTTTGTCGACACGACTCGACACGAATAACTTATCTCTGCAGCAGATTGTATATCGGCTACATACGGAATATATATTTCTTACATGTGTGTGTACAATGATGTGTATTATGCGCATTATAAATGTTTACAATTCTTTGTCCTCCTGAATTTGTGCAGTTAAAAGTAATTTAGTGGATGAAAGCAACAGAAAAAAAATTCAAATCCTCTGTATTTTCATATAGATTGAACATAAGGAAGACTAGAAAATCAGAGGGATATTATTTTTACGCAGTCACTCTGTCGTTATCGAATGAATATTTATGTATTTTAAAACTACAAACTATACAGATGACAAGGTTACTCGGCGGAGTATTAGGTCATAATGAAGGAGGACGAGATGTAATAGTAGTATGTGTATACATGTATGTATTGTGTAGGTGTGTGTGTGTACGATGATTAGGAAAACGTTGAAGGCATATGTGAGAGCCGAGAGGGTATGCAAATTCTGTGTGTGGGAGTTAATAGTATAAGAATGTGTCTTGGGCAAACTGGAATTGTACAAAATGTGGAACACATGAGAGATGTTGAGAGTGTATATACTCTCAGCATCCAATGAATCTCATTTCGAGGGATAATAATAATAATTTTTCTTTTGATCACCTGCGATTTGATTGTTTGAAGAATATCCATTAAAATAAAATTTAATTATCGTCCTTCTTTCTGAACACCTTTTATATTGTAAATTATACATGAGCAGATGCGCTGTGCAAAAATAATATTTGTTTATTATAGAAAAGCATGTAAATGTGTAATAAACAGTGATGAACATAATATAGCATACTTATTGAAATGTCTTGTTGTTTTTTACAGTTGGAAAAGATCATTCGAAAGTAGAGAATTTGATTTGGCCTATAAGACTGGACATTGATTTGATTGAAACGCTCTTTCAATTGTGTCCGGATTTCTTTGAAGATTTTGGGGAGGTGGAGATGGATCCTATGGATTTGACCAATACATCTCCTTTATCCATTGACCCGAATCAGTCGCAACAAACTACCTCCTCTTTTAATTCCATTAACGAATCGACAACTTTTTCCACCGGGTCTCTTGTAACAAGTCGCGGTGACGATTCCCAACAAGATCAACCACAACCCTCACCACCAAACGTACAAGTTGATGACTCGCCATTACATACCAGCATGGACAGGAATAAAGAATGTAAGACATAAGTCAATGTGGCTTAATAAGTAATAAGTATGTTATCCTGTCATGTCTCCTGTCATGTCCTACATTTTATTAACTCGAGTAGTCTCATAAATCCTAACTAATAATAAGAAAGTAAAAAAGAAATTCATAGTCAGTGTACAATATGTAAATAAAATTTCATTGAATCGATATGCCATCAGTGCAAAAAAGAGTCCGCGGTGTAGGTATTTGCACCTTTTTTTAAATATATACTAGTGGCTGATATTTCGAATGATGTCAATGTTTATTTCCTTTGAATAGCTCTTAAAGTGAAGCTCTTGCTCCGGCGTCCTATGAATCAATTAGTGGAACAGGGCATATTACCACGTAAGTTCATTTAATCATGGTATATTTAGCAAATATTATTTGTATAATATTATTGGAATTGTGCGTAAACTTTTTAACTATTTTCTCTTGTCAAATTCACTTTTACCCATGTTCATCATTGTTTGTAAACCTATTTTAGCTCCAAAGACTCCTGCTGCGTTTGCTGGACAACGTGTCCGGCTAGAGCGTGCCAGAATGGGTGATTTATTAAAAGTGAAGATACAACAGAGACCTGCTCGTCAGGAACTGGTGCGCCAGCATATTTTGGAAGGTATTGTTATTATTCTATGATAAAAGTTAAACTTTTACCGTGTATAGTTGACAAAATTTTATTGATTCATGTATTTTTTAATTATTCTGCATGCAGATACGAATGCCCGAGTTGCACCATCGCTAGCAGAGAAACAGAGAATGTTGAAACGAGCAAGACTAGCAGATTCTTTGAATGATCACTTAATTCATCGACCTGGACCGCTGGAATTGGTTCAGAAAAACATTCTACATGCACCGGATGCTCAAATGGAACAGGCAATCAAGGAAGGAGTCGTTGAATTTAAACCAACTTCAGAAGGTCACACGCCCGGTCCACAGGTGCCTAATGTTTATTTATGTGGGGAGGATGAATCAAGTTCCGATTTGTCATCACCTGCGGGAACACCGGATCACTCTATTTCACAAAACTCTGCGGATTCCTCAACAAATCTCCTGCAGAAGAAAGAAGAGGAAATTCCACAAATATCCTCTGTACGTTTAGTTCCATCTCCTCCATCCTTAGGCTCCACAACTTCTACTTTATCACCGATATCCATTGCCGCGACTCCCCCTCCTCCTCCTCCTCCTCCTCCTCCACCGCCATTACCAAGTACCCCTACGCCTATACTAGGCAGATTGCAAATTCATTTGCAAAATATCCAGGCGGCTGCATCTGGAAATGGGCCTTCATTACCTCCCGGAACCATTCCGGTCACAAGTGCACAATTGAGCCAGTTGGTTGCTGGAGCAGGAATAAGTTCTGGATTTTCATTCGGTTCATCATCAGTGAGTAGTCATTGCTCGTCGGGAACTCCCACGTTCAATCAAGTTCAACAACAACAGCACTCTTCCACTTCAAAAAGTAGAAGCTCGAAGAAAAGTGGGAAAACAAAGAGTCAGCCTAAAGCTCGAACTATTAAATTTCACGAGTATAAAGGACCACCTAATGCAAGTGTAAGGAATTTTAAGATTTGTACATGTGATTGGTGAGGCATGATTTGTGTATACAGTGGCTTTAATAGTTCCTTATTGTTTTGTTTTATCCAATGTTTAGAAAGCTGGAAGTCAACAAAGTCAACAACAGCAAGTAGAGAGTTCTTATGAACTCTTACTTCAGCAGCAACAACTTTTCCTCCAGTGGCAATTAGAATGGCAGCACAAATATCCCCAGATCATCCTGCCAGCTGTGTCCAAGTTAAACTCCTCAAATGATATCTCGGCAACAAAGTTAACTTCAAATACTGTACCAGTGACATTTCAAACTAATAGTCCATCGAGGACGGGTCCTCTTCTAGCACCTGCTCTTGCCTCTACCATTTCCTTTTCACCATCCCAATCACCTTCGTTGAGTTCGCATATTCCAATTACAACTGCAACAACAATCAATACATTACAACAATCATTAATAAAGCCTACACCAATTGCTCCTGCACCTATTCCATTATCGTCAGCTTCCACAACATCAGCTACGACTACCATAACGATTCCGGGACAAAATCAAATTCCGATGCATGTTTCAGTGACTGAAATTAAACCAAAGCAGGTTCAAATGAGTCAGTTGGAAAACAACAATGGTGTTAGCAGTAATAATAATAATAGTAGTAGTAATAATAATAATAATAATTTCAGTAGTAATACCAGCAATAGCAACAGCAGTAGTCATAGTCAAGTTAACAATGCAAATTCAAACAACAATAATAATAGTGGTATAAGTAAGATTAGATTAAATGATTTAAAAGTGAGTGACTTGAAAGCAGAGCTAAAACGAAGGAATTTGCCAGTGAGTGGCTCCAAGCCACAATTAGTGGAAAGACTCCGACAGGCAGAGTCGAATGTACAGGATGAGGCTGTGAGTACGACGACACCTCCTCATAAATCCGGAAATGACGATATATCAGTAAACAAAATGAATTCTCTTTCTTCTTCCTCAATGCTCATAAAGACTGAAATGGATGAAAGCTCTTCTTCTAGTGATCCAATGGATATTAGTGAGTCTAGTAATAATGGTGACACCGGATTCAATAACAATTGCAGTGGTAGTAATAATAATAACAACAATAATGCCGTGACCGGGATTGGAATTAAACAAATTATTAGTAAAAAACTGAGTGTTGTCAACGCTGTTCCATTTATTACATCCCAGGTGGGTGAAAATGTTATGAAAATTAATTTGAGCCTAGTAGGAAATAATAGCAATCAAATAAATAATAACAACATGAATAACAAAACGAAAGTTGATGAGAAACTAATTCGAGAACAACAGAAACAAATTGAGCAGTTGCAACAAGCCTTGAAAAACTCTCAACAGCAGTTGCAACAAATGAAATCTACCCAACAGGTAACGCAGATATGTAATAATATGGAATAATATGGAATAATATGTAATGCCTTATACATGTTACTCGTGTATGCTTTGTCGTATGTTTTGAAAATTTTAAAAAGAATGAAAACTCTTCTTCTTAATTCCATTGCCTTATTTTGTTTTTCTAGGGAGGGGGTCAAAAACATCGCCTTGCTCTGCAGCAACATCTGCAACAAAAAATGCAACAGCAAGCTCTCCAGGCACAGTTGCAGAAATTAATCCAACTGCATTCCATTCAACAACAGCAGCAACAACAACAACAACAGCAACAAAAAATTATTCAAATTACAGCAATGAGTCCTGCAAATGTTCAGTCACATCAACAACAACAATCAGCAGCACAGAAAATGGAACAATCTCAGGGAAATATTCAAGATCAGTCATCACAGCAAAATATAACGAGTACAGCAGTCACTCCAACGTCATCAACAATGGTTACTAGTGGCCTTACTAGTGGCCAACCCCAACAACAATCACCAAAAGTTCCATTTAGTATTGTAAAATTGTCAACTATACCAACGAATACAGTGGTAACTACCACCATTTCCCCTCCCCTCCCTTCTCCTGAACAGCAGCAACAGGATTTGAGATCCAGGCAACAAAATGATGCACGAATCGTTATTTCCCATACACCAACAAGTGCGACATCGTTTTCAGATCCGCAGCATAATCCATTCCAGGTTAGAATTTTCCATCCGATGGTACTATATAGAATAGACAATTGTATAAACTACTGTAATTCGGGCAAAATTTTTACAAAATTTGATTTGATTTTTTAGGTGGTTAATAGCGGTAGCAATGTCATTGAAAATGAAGTGCATGGCTCTAAATGGATGTCAACTTCTGATGTTGCTAATACCGACAGTATGGACCACTCGTGGTTGCTCAAAATAAATGAAGTATCCTCTACGGATGGGAACGGTGAAATTCCAAAGGACATGCCGGATTTCTTAGTCACTTATGATTCTTCCAGTTGTTCTAACCAAACAAAACAACAATTAAAAGATTCCGTCAAAGTTTGTACAAAATATATAAATGTACACATTTTAATAATTTTACTATTATTCTGTTTTTTGGGGGGTAATATTTCACATTTCTGTGTCTTGAAATAGGAATCCTCCCAGAAAGATGCAAAAGAATGTTTTAAGAGTCAAATGGTTGACGATGTACTTGAAATACTCATTCGGAATGGAGGTTAGAAAATAAATGATTAATGATTTTAAATTTTAATTAATGACGATGATATTTAATTTAACAATTAAACAATATATCCTATCTAGAATTACCACCAAGTGCAGCCCAGGAACCTCAAACACCAACAAAGACCCCTCAAGTTCTGCCGTTTCCAAATTCTGGAAATTCCATAAAAAATGGAGACAATGTTTCAACGGAACTGACTGCTAATAATAATCCAGTTGTCGTTCCAACGCCTCCACCTCTTCCACCAGGTATGAAAACTAAATGGCAGTCAACGTCTTATTCATGGTTTTACCTGTATGTAAAAGAGTATTTACATTTTAAGGAATATTAAAAAAATTAATACATATTTTTAATTAATTTCAGACGCTGCTCCAATACCACCGCCATTCCCACCAGCAACATTCGCAGTCACTCTCCCAACTTCAATGACATTCTCTCGAAATTCAACTAGCATGCCCGCGTCTGTAACGTCACTCAGTTCACAGTTTGTTCCACTTGTTACTACTCCATTGGATATAATCCATATACAATCACCAGGCACACCCTCAATTCTGGATATTTTACAAGAGTCATCATCACCCTCTCCACTGTCGTCTTCCTTATTGACTAGTAACAAAATAACCATTCCGAAACGTTCAAATTTTTATTTTGGTCATCACAAGGAACCTTTATCGAAAGAGGCTGAAGATATTCTAAAAATCAGTAAAGATTTATCGAATTTTGGACGGGAACATGCGGAGTCTGAACAACTAGCTGCGGCTCAGAATCGAATGTCCAACATGTTAAATCAAACAAATAAATTCCAGTCACATTCAGCCATGAATGAAGAGTCACATGCTGGTGGTGGTTCTGTCGACGATGATGAGAGTAATTCTTTATCATTGTTACTCGGTGAAGTTGAGAAGGATTTACATCTAGTTGATGATATGGACGTACTGGAAGAGAGCTCATCCACAAGAGATCATAATTCGATCAGTAATTCTATGAGTAATACTAATAGCAACAGCAGGGATAAGTCAGTGCATCACGAATCATCAAATATAAATGTTCCAATGCCAATGTCCATTGATGGACATGGTCAAAATCAAGACGCGCGTAAAATTGAGGACAATGATTTTCTGGATGAACTTGGATTATTTCATTCAGATTTGGATGTAAGCACAATTCTTTCTTTTTTCACTTATTTTATTGTATTTAAAGACACGCTTATGTGGGTAATGCAAATATTCAATGCTTTACTGTCAAAATTTTTGTCTTCTGTATATAGACACCAATGGAAATGGATTATTCTGACTGGCTAGTTGGGCTGACTGAAAATCTTTTACCAAATAATTGTAATAGCTCCGCGTCGAGTAATAATTTACCACAACAACAACAGCAGCAACAATCTCAAGCACAAATGCAGCAAAGTATCGACACACAAGATTTTCAGCATCCCCAGTCACATGAAAACATGGGTGTCAACTTTATCAATAATAATGGAATGAATAACGAAAATTGCAATTTTTTTGGAGTATCTTCAATGGATTTTTGTGGGACAATGTCAAATAATGGTGGTAACAATGCAAATCAATCCGTCGGACAACGAGATCCATTACTATCATCGACAAGATCTGTGGATATTTTTACTGCAGCTAATGCAGATTCTGTGAATAGTTCTATGGTTGGAGGGTATGGTAATCTTGATCATACCAGTAGTGGAATCGGTCTCGTTGCAGACATGAAAGGACATAGCGGGGCTCCTATGAGTCCGATGAGTGATACACTTCTCTGGGACTTTGCTATGTGAAAAAGAAAAGGGAAATTTTAATTTTCACTGCGTAAAAGTACTCATGTTGAGTAATTGATATTTTATTCTATATTATAGATTTTAGATGATATGATAATAATAATATTATTACTATAGTTTTTACTATTTTGCATTAGATATTTTAGAGAGCATAGAAAATATCGTTTCAAGTTAAACGGCATGACCAAAAAAGTGACGAAGTGGCTTCCTATTTGCAACTTTAATAATTCAATAGTAATAAGTATTGTATATGAATAAATTTTCCTGGACGTATCTCTAGAAATTGAAAATTTGAAAAACTCATGTAAATGGCAATAACGTTGTTATGAATTTATTGAGTAAAATATGGAACGTGTAAACTGCATAATATGTAGGGAAATTTATTCAATTTATAATGAAATTGCCTGTAAATCCTTTTTTTAAGAGAGAGAAAACGGTTGTGGTTACGCATCGCTAACGAGATGACGAATGATCCACTAAAATTTTAGTAAATCTGAAATATATGCATATTGATATATCACCTTATATCGTTATGTATCATTTTAATACTAGTACTATCATTATTACTTATCGTTAGACATACTTACATACCTAATTTACCATTTCTTATACCAATAATTTTATTTCTCACAAATTATAATAATTACAAAAAAACTATGCATATTATTTCAAGTATAAATTCCGACTGACTGATCCGAAATTTCTCCCACCAAATAATACACGTAATCTTTTGTAGGATCGGTTTGTAATAATTATTTTTATTTTTATTGTTTTTTTCTTTCGAAAAAAAAAGCAATTCATAAACGCTTATTGTTAAGTTTATCTAATCACCAACGGCTTTAGAATCGTTCATGCATAATATGTTAATATAATAGCCGTTATTAAATAACGGTTACTAAATAAATGATACTTTTTATGCAAGTTCCATTATACTTTACATATTACTATTATGATTATTATTATTACTATTATTATTTACGTGTTAAATCTATTTCCCGGAAATAGACCTGTAGCAGTAGAATTGTAATACACAATGTCTTCAAGGTTTCAGAAAAAAAGAAGCAGTATGTATAACATTGCGTAATTTGTATACATGTATTTGAGTAGGTTTGTAGTCAGTTGTATTCGTCACATGATATATCTACTTAAACTAAAATAATTATCTCGCCCGGATTTACCACGTAAAACAATTAATTTATTAACAATTTCAAAGTATTATAACAAAAATAATAATTATCATTATGCGTGTGGACTGGAGTCAGTTATAGACAAAAAGAAGAAAAAACTCAAGTAAAATAATGAAATTTATGTACCTTGTAATATTTGGCTATAACTATGTACCAAAACAAGCGATCGACTTAAATAAAAACTCAGTATCACGTGCTGGAAAAGGCATTTTTAAACGCTATCTATATAAAGTCGCTTGACGAACGGTTCTGTGAACTCAATTTACTGCTCATCCATGTGACACCGTCGAATTTCATTTATACAGGCCTTAATTTGATTTCATCCGTATATATGTACAGACGTATATATATATATATGTACATTCAGATACATGTAATGTACTACAAACATGTTCTTTAGGTCAGTGAGTAGGGATGAGTACGTAAAATATAATATAATATTTAGCACATGCTCATCAAGGGATGAAGAATAAAAAGTCCGAAATCACCTAATGATCTTTAAAAGCGGACATGTCTATATATATGCATCCAGTTACTTATACTTCTTACCCCCCAGTCATTCCTTATTATACAGTCTATTATAATTATTACATTTAGTGTATACTTTGAATTCTGTTTCAGAATTCAATTAGTTCTTACTTCTCTCTCTCTCTTGCTCAACTAAACCAAAGTTCGTGTATCCGTATTTCCCTACGGCATAGAGACTATAACAAATTGCGATTTTCATCATGTGTGTTTTAACTGAGTACATACCCTTGTGTAAAAGTAAGGCATGCACTCTTTCCATTAATCTCTTTCAATATTCAAGTGATTTTGTACATGGACCATATATACACTAATACAAATCAATAATACATACAAAAACTTGAAAATATCTACATATATAGATTGTAAATTGAACCTCGATAAAAAATCGTTTAGACTCAAGAATTATACGTCAAAACATGCATGAAACGTTGCATATTTTGCACAATTCCACTCTATATGTAAGTAAGTAAGTATGTAAGTAAGTATCGCGGATTTAATGCTTGTATTATTTTTAATTCAGACTTCCATCTAATTTAGCCCTAAATTTTTTTACTTCAACCTATATATACTTTACAAAGTCATAATCGAAAAGTATTTTAATGCAGTACAAGTATTTCCACTTGCTCCCAATTTTCGATACTTGTTTTCTTCTCTTTTTTGTATTAGGTATATGTTGATCACATGGATATCGTAAATGCAAATATAATGTACAATTTGTGTTAAGTTAGAATGATGCATATATGTACAGATATGTATCCACATACGCTTACGCTTTGGAAGCTTATTAAAGAGTAAATGGTTGGTATCGCATACGGGTTCTATCTATATTAGTTGGTATACAGTCCCTATGCAATAAAAGTTTTTCTGTGTGGCAAGTTTTCTTCTCTGAAGGGCAAAGTTGATAACTCCGTGGGGAAAGTATATTCCAAGTAGAAATTCGCGCAAGAAGTCATCTGGGACTTTTTTTTTAGTTATCCTGACTCGACGAGCGACAACCTGGTATCGTCGGTATATCCTATCATCATCATCATCATCCAACTATGTATATCCTCCTCCTCCTCACTTCTCTCTATCCCTCCTGGATCTTGCCAAGTACATGTACATGAAAAGAGCTCCATGATATTTCTTTCCAGCTTTGAATGCCATACTACACCCAACATTACATGGGAAAGGATAAGTAGAAACGTTTACGATTCTAATATTTCATATTAGCTTGAGAATTTTTAGGATTTTCTCTTACTTTACATATACATGATAACTTTATAACGAGTACGAAATGATAAATTTTGTTTTATAAAACGAATAGTATAACCCAAAAAATAGAGCTCAAACATCAAGTAATAATAATAGAAAGTGTATTTCTGGTGAAGTCAAGTGTTACTCAGTTTCTCTTGTTGTACACACCTACAAGGTTTTTTTTATTATTAAAATGCATAAACTTTAAATACACTCCATTTCCATGAAGACTCACTGAACATTGTCCTGCTATTTATTCATGCTTTTATAAAAGCCTCTCCTTTTTTTCTCCGCTTCCAAACTTTATTTTATCTTCCATTTTAGTCCCACAGTCAAAATTCAGAATTCCCGTTTTCCGTAGTGCACATTGGTGAAAGTGCAAATTCACCTGTAAAATTCCATGTACAGCCGGAAGATACCTAAAAATATCAATTACATTCCAAATTGAATAAAAAACGAATGCACAACAATCTCCAAGAATGTACATACAGACAGAGCTTAACATTAAAAGATACCTTATCAAAATTGAACCAAAACTAAAAAGAGAAAAAATCCCTAACTTGTTTGCATTTTAAAAACTTAGAAAATGTGGAAAATGGAAATCAGACAAGTGGCTCATTTTAATGGACATGTCCACGAACACAAACGCATGTTGAGTACAAGTACCTATGTCTACGGGAAACGTAGTTGAATAAATTCTTTGGGTAGGTTTTCTTGGAACATATTTAATGCTCCCAAGGTTTTGTAGAAGATACACATGAATTCAATTTATTTTACGACCGAAGTTGTGTCAGCAAATGATAGAACCTATGTGTATAGGTATCATGAGTATATACACACATTACACACAAGTATCACGAGGGGAAAAAACAATATTTATTCCAAAGTCTCGTCCTCACGCAGTTCACATGGATGCATATCCAAAATTATGTTACCTTTGGGCTTCAAGTTTTCACTTGCCTTTCTCTTAGTTCTCTCTCGCGGTCGCTTTCCCCAAACAGCCGACTTGATATGTATGAATGTCTTTACCTGGTCATGTTGAGAAAGTGAGTGTCTGTCTATCTGTTCGTCTGTAGGTGTGTATACGTATATATGTACGTACATATGTGGGTGTGCTGGCTTGTGTATTGCAAATGGGATGATGAGGATGTAAGAGCTTCGAGACCAAAGAAAGCAAAAGCATTAGAAGAGAGTGTAGTGTGGTTGAGTTGTTGAATGGATTCTAATAGAAGGCTTCCTTGTACGGGATGAAAAGAGATGAAATGGAATGGATTTCAATGATGGAGGGATGTACCATATATACCGATAAGTGAAAGTCAAAATGAAAGCTCGCCAACTCAACTTGTACCAGTAAGTAAAGAGAAAGCTCTACAGATACGTAGAAGAACCATCAAGCTTTCCCTCTCCATGTGGCTTTCTCTCTCTCTCTCTCTCTCTGCCTGTCAAATCAATTTCACTTTAAGTCTTGGATGTAGACTACTTCACTTCCATTTATGTTTTTGTGTACTCATAAATATGTGTGTATACCTGGAATATTATATTTACGTATATTTGAAGTCATACGATTGCGTCAAATATTGAAGGTGCATTTGGAAAGTAATTGAGAATATTCCTTTGATAAATGCATTCGCAATTATATGGAAAATGTTTGAGAATGATTTTATTGAAAATTGAGAGATGCATTTTGAATAAAAAAAATTACATCCTCCACCATTTTTGAGGGAATTGGAAAAAGAAGCAAGGTGGTCGTTGTTTTTTCACAGACCACAGGGATGAGTTGAAAATAAATACATATAAAATTAATAATTTACAACATGTTTCGAAAATTTCCAGTTTTCAATGTACGTGTTTGTGTGTGAACGTGGGAGTCGAAAAGGTGTGAACGACACATAGATTCTCGTTTTTACTGTTGCTGTTGTCGTATAGGTAGATACTTCTAGTCGTAAGTCAAACGGAGCTTAGCATAAAGAGCTTGAGCATACATATTTCTCAGAAAAGGTAAGCACATTGAAAGGGAGAGAGGGAAATGACAAGGCCGTTTATCAGAATGTCGAGTAAGCTTATTCCCACTTGTACATCTGTATTCTGTATCGGATTCAATCCATGATCCCTACATACATGTGCTTATTTACATTACAATCGCAACTCCCCTTTATTTCATCCACATTTGACATGTCACTCACACCTGCATGTGCATCTGCATACCAAACACAATAAATTTACATTAAAGCACCAAGTAATCAACACAATGTTCCGTTTCCTTTAATTTTTCCCCTTCAGTTCCGCCCACAAAAAAGCTTCAAATTCTATTGAGTAAATCTTGCAACACTATATATATATATATGAATCGTTAAAAATATGATTCCCAATTACATTTTATACGTTCATTTGAAGGTTCTCTAACAAGGAAATGGCTTCCTTTATTTACAATTCCACGTTGAAAAATAACGTATAATAAAATCGCTATTTAACAGTTAATTGCTATCGACTATCGAAGTTATACAGCGAGTGCCTGCACTTTGTATGGTACATATGTCGAAAATAAAAGGGAAAGCGTTCCGATGGTATTGTGCTCCAGATATGGTATTTTACACTGTACTCCTGAAGGAAAATCTCGTATCAGTAACAGAATGCTGATGGTTCGCTTCGTTTCGGATGGAGCACTCATTTCCTTCATCAAAAAAAAAGCGAATAAAGAACGAAGAAGAATCGTGGTAAGGAGAGAATAAAAAATAGGGGTAGAAACTGAAAAAAACGGGCCCGACTCTCTCTCTCCATTGAAGAGATGACGATGAGAATAGAAAAGAGGATTTTGAGGATTTTTTTCTTCTTCTACGTTTTACCTTTTTCCCTCCTCTCCAAGAGGAATCAGAAAATAAAGACTTTGGAGAGGGAAAGAGAGTATCAAAAAGAATAGATCAGGAGAAAAGGAAAAAAGTAGGAAAAGAGAAAGGAGGGGGGGGGGGGGGGGGGAGAAGAAAAAGTCAATCCGATTTATTTGTGATTTGGATTTGGATGACCCATTCGATTGAGAATAGACGGGCGGACGGAAGCCTGGAAAGTCTGAAAGAATGCCAACGGTGAAAAGAAAAAGAGAAAAGGGAAAAAAGTACAACGGTTCATTTCGCATATGTAGGGCAAAGTTGTAGTACACTTTTTATCATTATCTGTAAGCATGAAGCATTGCAATGCCATGTCATGTCACTTAGAACGTTAGGTGCTGACATACTGTATCTAATGGAAATAAGATTTATATGCAAGTCCATCTGATATTTATTACTTAATGGACCGGAATTCTGCTCGTATTCCTGTCTGTACTCATGTATTGACTAGCTATATATCCTAAACTTTTTTCTAGCTTCAAATAATTCCGAAAACATATGCCAAAATTTACTACTTGTGATCACAGAAAATACAGATAAAGCTTGACTTTTTAATTTATATCATTAAATTATATTGGCACCTTCTCTCTATATAATAATATATATGGAACGATAGCCTTAATAAAATATTCCTTCATTGGTTACGTTTTCTATAGGTGTGAACTAATTGCAATGATTAATAGCACGAACATGTTTTGACACGTTTCGAAATAAGATTAAAAAGCCGTAGCAAAGGATTAGAGAGAGAGAGAAAGGCAATGATGGATTCAAAGTCAATCAAGTATTACGTGAGCATTTTTGACACATTTGCAATGGACATTGACATAATCAGACACTTGAGAAAGAACATTTCTCGGGTTTATAGCGGATAGCGGAATTTGTTTCATGGAAATGTGCAATTGGGATATTATTTGCATATAGATGTTGATTTGAAATCAGTTGTAGAATTTTATACTCGACTAGTAATCTTTCATCGGATTTGAAAGGAAAAAAAGGAAAGTCCAAAATGGCAAAAGTCATGAAGATAAAAGAATACCTAGGATTTTTTTTTTTTTTGAAGCTCACTTGAAGACTTTGAACAAGAGAGAGAAAATGAAGAAAATTCTGTGTATTCATGAAGGGAGGACCTTTTTTGTGGAATTTGGTGATGAAAAATGTGAAGTCTTTTGCCGGTGACTAGAGAACTAGAGAACTACCCAATGAAATCAACTATTGAACCAAAGGGTTTTTTCGTTTTCTTTAGAAACTCAATGCACTCTGACTATATGCCAATTTATATTTGACATTGGCCTTGCTCCTTTGCTCTTTTGGGTCGAACTCTTGCTCTTTTTGACGTCGATTTATGCAAGCAGTCAACCATATGTTATGCACAAGATCACTCAACTAGTCAACTTTATATGGTAAATAGTTCTAACATCTCTCTCCCCCCCCCCCCCAATTGGAGTTGAGTAACTTTATCTTCATTTTTTTCTTTGCCATACAATTTCCTTTTTCATTGATCGACAACGATAAAATAATTTCCATTTTCCATATGAGGAGAAGAACGAAGAACACCATCATTCTATCTTGACACACCAAAAATGCATGACTATACTTTCCATTCAATTCACCTTCTGATTTTCAGCGCTTGACTAAATATGTTCCAATTTTAAATGATAAACTGTAAATGTCTCGACAGTCAAATTTAAAATACTACACTTTTTTATCTTAATTTAAATTAGGCAACTGTAACCATGTTTACATTTAGTCCTTCTCGTTTACTCACATAAAGTCATAAAAGTCATAAATTCAAAATGATTTGTGACTTTTTCGTCTTTTCCTCGGGAGTACCACAAACAAAAAATCCTATTTTCTTTTGCACGTATGTTCAAACAAACATAAAAAACAAATTTGCAAAATTCTCCAACTGATTTACACGCCATGTTCTGCAAAAGGAAATTGAATGCTGAAATTTTATAATAAAGTGACAAGTGCTAGTGATTTTGACGACTGATCTGGACATGTGTTAGTCACATGCTCTCTCTCTCTCTCTCCCTCACTCACTCACTCACTTTCTCTCTAACTCTCTTTCCTCACATTGAAAATAGTTGACACGGAAAGTGAGCAAAGGGAAAACTAGTTTACACAGTCGAGCTTTGTATTTGTATGTATGAGAGAGAGAGAGAGAGAGAGAGAGAGAGAGAGCGAAAGGCGGTGAAATCAGGGCCAAAAAGTTTTGTAGTGTTCGCAACCACCGAGAAAATTCTCAACTGCTCAACTATTTTTTGCATACATTTATGTATGTGTGTTAGATGTATCTTTATATACAAGCTATGTGTGTTCCCATTTTGAGTCTCCAATGGTGAAAAAGCTATAGATTCGCTGTGAGTACTCAACCGAATATGTATATGGGGAAACGAGCATGGCCGTTGTCGTCGTCGTCTTGGTCTTGGTCGTGAAAGGTTTCCTGGGTGAAGTGTACACACATAACTATTTACGTACACACACATACAGATGTATATGTCTAGACATACCGCACGTGAATTCAATGAAGAGATTCCGAGACCCAAAAAGAGTTGGTGGGGCTGTATAGCTGATGATACACCTACTTTAGCTATAGATTTAGGCTCAGTTCCAGGCAGTTCAACTTGGAGTTTTGGGAGAAAACGACCAAAAAACAAGAAGGAGAAAATCGGGGAACGAATGAACTCAGAAACGAATCTCATCTCTCCCTCACTCTTCTCGTTTTTCTATCTGTGTGCACAGAACATACTCAAATATCAAATGGTTTCCAACAATATAGTTTGAGCATTTTGGTACTTGGACTTCTTTTTTTCTTTCTTTTTTTTAAAAAGAAGACTTGTAGAGAAAACGGACAATATCTACGTTAACCTTTTTTACACATATACATATACACGTACACTTGCACACGAAGAAATAAAACTATATCATTTCTGATAAATACAGATACATAGAAATAGTTGGAGTGAGAGAAGGAAATATGGATAAATACAGTGGAGAGGTTGGGAAATAATATATCTTAGAACAGAGAGACATTGTCTTTTATGTCAAAAGTACTTAGGATGTTGTTGTGTAGTAAATAGTTATGGTTGTTCAGCCTACACGAATCTCCATCCTGGACAACAACAACAACGACGACGACGAAGCACTTCACACAAGAGAAGTAAAGAAAAATTCAACTCTCCAGTACTTGACAAAACTCGAGTATAAAGAGTAAGAGAGAGAGTAAGAGAGAGAGGGAGAGAGAGAGAGACGACTTTCCTCCCGTATAGTCATTTGTCAGTTTCAGACTTGCTTGTATTTTATCTCAAAGACGAACATTCTGCATATCCAATAAGTATATGCAATAGTCCACAGTCACTGGCAAATACATTTGTGTATGTATGTACATCTGCACGCACGCAGCTATAAACCGGAAATTTAACTGCAAACTATTATTTGTTATTTGTATTCTATATTATTACATTATA
Organism: Gisinianus flammeolus; assembly: GCA_034699125.1. NCBI lineage: Eukaryota > Metazoa > Arthropoda > Collembola > Symphypleona > Katiannidae > Gisinianus > Gisinianus flammeolus. The sequence goes on along the minus strand of JAIUND010000155.1, from coordinate 73,008 downwards.
TTTAAACCCATTCCATCCCCTTACTTTTCAACTACCTCCTGCACAGAGCAGACATACATTGAAAGAACAAACTCGAGAATTTTATCCATATGGAAAGTCAAACGCACAACTCTGAGAGTTTTATTGACTTGCTTCCCTTCACTTTCCCCTCTTTTTCCTGTTTGCCCGTGACAACAACAAATTTCCTTTCTCCAATAATAATAATAATTGTTTTATTCTCTCCTCTCTCTCTCTCTCTCTCTCTCATAGTCACAAATAACAGTATTATTTATATTGTGCATTGTTCACTAGCAGAAGAATTACAGATAGTGTGAGAGTTGTCCCCACGATCAGTTAGTCAATCTCAGATTTTTCCCGAAAGAAACCCGTATATTTTCTGTAATTAAATTGTGAATTTAGTTCAAGTCCAAATGATACGTTTCAATGTGAATGTAGTGCAGTGGCTACGAGGGAAAACTAGTTGAATGTCCGTTTGACTTTGACAGTTGACTGGGAGTTTACAAAGTTGTTTTCGTTTGAGCGAGAGAAAGAGAGAGAGATAGTGAAAGGGAGAGAGAGAGAGAGAGGGCGGAGAAAGTTGGCTTGCAGAAAACTTGGTGAAATTTTAATCAGTCTGGGTGAAAATATAGAGCAGACGAAAATGATCAAGTCGATTTGCATATAAGTGGTTGCGTTTTTTCTTCTTCATTTGATGTAAGACCGCATGCACAGAATTGGCAAATAACGAATCACCACAAATCTAATGTGGTGATTCCACAATACAAACACACACACACACAATAGTAGAAAGTGCATTAGTGGAATTATGAAGGTGCTTTTGATCTGTTTTATAATACTTATGTTTTATAATACTTATGTTTTATAATACTTATGTTTTATAATACTTATGTTTTATAATACTTATGTGAGAGAGAGTGTGTGTGTGTTGTGTACACGTGGAGACTAAACCAACTCAAGTATGTAGTTAAAAAAGAAAGAAATTTTAGCATTTTCCCTTGAAGCCGATTCAATAGTAAGTATTAGGCTAGTACAAGTACGTGTCTCTCTATGTATGCCGTCTGTGTTTGTGTGTGTATGAGTGTGAGTGGAAGTACGAACCAGTCAGAACCAAGAAAAAGAACAAAGCTCGAGACTTGCCGTTTCAAAGGCTCAGTTTCTACTCAGACGGGGAGTTGGGTGAAGCTCGGCTGATGATGGTCGTGGTGTTTTTACGAGTCTCACACACAACCAAAATCAAGGGAAAACTGACTACGACATTTTCTAGTCTCACTCACTCTCTCTTTCAGCAAGAGTTCCTTCCACTGTCAATCTAAAAACTCAACACACAGTTTTGTAAACTTTATAACGGATCTTTTACATCAAGTAAGTACAAAATTATAAAATTATTCCGCATAATAATTTTACACAAAATCATTTTTTTTTTTTTTGTATTTCTACTACAATGTAAACTTTTCCATAAATAAATAGTTAGGGAATTCCTTGCAATTTTCAATCAGGCCAAAACAATTAGAATAAAAAGCAAAGTAAATTGTGTGCATATAATATATTTTATATAATAAGTATATATATATATATATAGTATAATGAAAATTACGTGTCATAAAATATTACCCTTGAAAACTCAAGTACGGGCAACTTCTAATAATAATAACAATTACAACTTGTGCTGCTCTTTTCAAAGTGAGACTGCAAATTATTTTCAGATTTGCAATTTAAACGGGATATCGTTCGTTTTATCATGGTTCGGAACGTGATGGTGTGAGTGTGCACGGGAAAACAAATGAGTGAAACAAAATAAAAATAAGGAAAAATCGCAGATTAAATTAGTAATTAGTCCAAGAAAAACAACAAAATGTCAATTTACGCTGAGGTTAAAATCCAACCGCACTGCAAGAGAGAGAGAGAACTCACAAAAACACGAGCTTTGGTTGGGAGTTTGAACAAATGAATGAAATGGAGAATCAAAAGGGAATATGTGTATACAAATAAATACGTGTAATTACCCACTGTGCAAGGAATATAATACCATTATTTGCGTGTCCTGTCAGCATTAATACTTTACAATTCAAAAAATAGAAATACAAAATAGAACCATTTATTTTCTCGACAGAGCACTCACACTCTCCCTTTCTCTCTCTCTCTCTCTCTTTTATGTGTAATTATTTTCTACTACTGGGTTTGAGATTTAGAGTCCGAAAATCTACTTTGTATGTAAATCATCATAATCTTATCTCTCCATTTATGTAGAGACTATTCATTTATTTACTTGTGTGTATAAGGGCTTTGCATGTCCACAATTTGGTCGTCAATCCATTTCCCTTGGTTTTTTAGTCTAACTTTGGTGTGTGGTCTGAGCTATATGTCTATGCTTCAATTGAACTGTTACATTTAACATTTAAACTGGGCCACAGCAAGGGAAAGGAAAGGAACACATAATGTATATATATATATACATATTTAATAGTATGGAATGTCCGTATAAGATGAATCAAATGGAGGTACCAAGTAAATAAACGTTTTTCTTTGGTAAACTTCAAAAAAAATTCACATTCTATCTGTGCACATGGTCCACACACGAAAGTAATGCCTGAAAAGAGAGAAAACTATTTATGTGGATTCAAACTTTGTTTTTTTTACCTGTTGTTGAGTAACTTTTTCTAAGGCCACGGCATTTGTGTTGACACAACATGTCATTTCGGTTATTTCTCTCTCTGAAGGATCTAGTGTACTGTGGACATGAGTTTACGAAAGAAAAAAATGGAGAAAGGAACATCCCAGACTCCATTTACAAAATTAATGGTTGGAGAAAACAAAAGTACCATTATGCATTTCCAAAGTCCATGTCCAATTCATCTCATGTTTGCTTTAAACTTCAATTTCCCCAAAACGAAAACTTCATTTTTTCTTGCGGTCAGGAGTTTTTACTGGAAAACTTTCAAAGTCTATAACAACTGCGTGCATCAGAACATTAGCCATGTTTTTTCCCCCCCTTCAAACTATATGTACAGGCATGGGATCGAAGTACAATTTTTCATTTAATTTTCAATAATCCTCAAACAATTCAATAAAAAAATTCCTAAAACTGCGGAGACATGTTTAACACAAAAATGACATTATATATATACGATACTGATCCATATACGTATCCCTGTATTTAAGGATATGGTATAATTTATCCAACCAAAAGGATTGACTGGCAACGGAGGGAATCTTTTGCATTCGCATTTTAAATTAAAATTATGAATTCATCCGACTTTGAGCAAGTCACGGTAAGATTCATGACTTTTGAATGAAAAGAGTAGGTGTGTCTGCATGTACATGTACGTACGGACAAGAAGCGATAACATGAGTACGGGGGAAACTATATGAGGAAGGAGATACAATAATGTGTCACATACTACTACTTTTTAGATTAAAAGATATTCGAGTTTTCCTTTTTGGTCGCTTTCGCGTCACGGCGTTTGTTGATGATTTTGTAATTCAAAAAATCACAAGAAAGAAATCATCATATATTTTGTTTGAATTTAACTAAACTTTGTAAATTAATTAAAAATATTTGCAATTTTTTTACAGACTTCTAACTTTTTCTATAAAATAGCCCATGTTTTTCTACATATTCATATGCAAAAAAGTGAAAAATAGTATGTGACCCTTTTTCTCATCCACATCAACATACTTTACCAGTCTACGAGTGTGTATATGTTCTGTATATATAGTAAATATGCACATATGTATATATGTATACGTATGTATGTGGGTTTGATGACACGAGTATTTATCTCTTTCTACTTTTACATTTCCACCCGTCTATAAAGTTTCACATGGATTTTATATAGTTGAAAGAGCCTTTCACATATAGTTCCATTCCATTTCAAATGGCAAAATGGCAATTTCTTGTGGCATGTGGTTTGACGTGACAACACAGTGACTCGCGGTTGTTCCGAAAAAAAAAAAAAAGTTTTCTTCATTCCCCATCCTTACTTGAGTCATGACTCATGAGTCACATGTACGATGCTTCCGTTCTCCAAAAACTATCCGACTATCCAGTTATGGATTTAAAAAAAAGGAAAAAAAAACAGTTCAACTATTTTAAATAGCGAATGAAATGGACATACTACAACACTATGTACTTCCAGGAATACTTGCCTCTAACTTTGACGCCGTATATAACTTTTGCTCAGACGAGCGCAAACACTGACCGCTTGCTTCGTCAGCTGTTCTCTCAGCTATATGGCTATAGTTTTCAACATGATTATTCCAAGTACAAAAAAAAAATATTGTACAAACATAATCAAGTAGAAACTTGTGTTTTTTTTGTTGTTGTTCAGCTATATTGAAAGGACGGTGAATGCATGAAAAGTCAGTCATAGTTTTTCTCTTGTAATTTATGCAGACATTCCTATGTACTATGTACAAAACATTTTCTTGATCTATTTACTTTCTATTTGTTAGTGTGTGTGTCATCTTATTTGAAGAGCTTATCGGGAAGCCTCTAATCAAAACTTCTTTTTCCTCGCTGTATTCTGTACTTGAATTTTATTTTTTTGAAAATCACATAGAGCGAAATGTACCTATTCACACTAAACAGGGAATAAGGAATATGGCACTTACACGTGGAATGATTGGTACACAAATATAACGTATAATATGGCGTACATAACGATAGCCTTTAGTAAATAAAAACAATAAATCCTCAATGTGTATGTCTGTACTTACGAGAGGAGTGTCTAATGTATAGAGGAAATAGAATCATGCCCACGAAATCCTGTCTTTAACCGATTGTTATTTTTGTGGCCATTCTGGTGACAATTTCTCCTCTCATCTGTTTCCTGTCTTTTACCCGTCTCCGTCTCTCCCTTTTTGTCTCTCTTGCTCCCGGTGTCATCCATCTTTGTACATTTTTTTCCTTTTATTTTTTTTCCATCTTTTGTCTTTTTGTCTCTCTCTCTCTTTATCTCTCTCTCTTTCTCTCTCTCTCTGTCGCTCTCTTCCCTTTTGCCTTTTTTCTTTGTCCTGATTCGTTTTATCTCCAAAAACTTCTCACCAAAAATTTCCTTTACACCACATGTATCCTTTTTTCTTCTCATATATCACTATGAGATCCCGTCATGCGTCTTTTCAGGATGAAATTCTGGCCGAATCACTCTTTCTTTTTTAACTTGAAGTAATCGAAGGATGTAGGAATAGACTTTCCAATCGAAATTGAAAATATATATAGGGATTGACAATCGTCATTGTGACGATTTGTGATCTGTATTTACCGACATCCACGTCAATAGAAACAAGGAGACTTGAATGAATTCCCTAGTTTTCCATCTATTGAATACTAAAACAATAGGTGATTTATTTATAGAGCACGGATCATGTGGTGCTAAACCTAATTACTAAGTAGTTTCGACGGGTTTTCGTATATGTATTAGAACCCATTCTATTTGCCCTGTACGTTTGAATGGAGTCGTCGTTGATTTGTTGTAGGTAGAAATATTAGTAAATGTATCTCTCTCATTTACTTTGTATTTTTCTCAAAAACACATAGTTTGGACCATGTGTAATGTTTATGAAAGTGGGGGCGAGAGAGAGAGAGAGAGAGGAATAAGGAAGAGTAAGCTAACTTTGAGTTGTGTGGATGGTGAAGTGAATGATGTCCGTATATTTTATGGTAAGCCTTTGAAAACTTGTCATCTGCTTTGAGATTTATTGTGAAGTGAAGGGTACATTTTCATTCAAGAGAAATTGCGAGAAAGAGATTCATGGATGTGATGCGAGAAAGTACATACAGATAGTTGGAAGCTGACGAAGATGATGAAGTTTTTGCGTGGAGACTAAATGCAAAAGGAAGTGAAACGACTCTGGTAATCTTGTTAAAAGCTTTATTTCACCTTGTACTTGCGTGGGGTATCCATAGCCATCCTTCTTTTTCTCCAACCAACCGTCAATCTGTATAAATAGAGAGATGATTTCAACAAATAATATCAGCTCTCTCTCTTTCTCAATCTCGCTCTTGTTTCTTAGTATTTGTCTTGATGATGGTGTATACTGGAAACATGTAGCAGACGAACATTCACTCATTTCCTTCGTCGTTCTCGTCTTCTTTTTTGTACTTCTATTCTGTCACACCACTCGGCCCTTACACGTTGTCTAGTCATTCAAAAACCAAAAGGGTGGAGGAGAAACTGGAGAAAGAGAAAACTTGCACGTCTCTTTGATCTTTTTGTCTCCAGACTCGAGTATATTCTTGTGTTCCTCCCATACCTCATCCGCTATTTAATATCAATACAGACGTGTGTGTGTGTGTGTGTGTATAGAATGTGTAGAATGTGTAGATGTGTACACACCATTTCTCACAATCAGTTATGCATTGTGCAATATGTCCTGTACTGTGAGGTACAGGGGCGGATTTGTTTTGTATTTATTTTGTTCAATAATACACACCTGAACAAATGAGTTTTTTTGCAACATAACGTGTACATAAGCCCACCAAACAACATACAAGAATATATATAGGTATATATATTATGATGGCTACATTTAATCCCTTCCTATTTCCACTTCCTCTCGCTACTTCCCTTCATCTCTTTGAAAAAACGACCAATTTTCTTTCTTTTCTCTCTCTCCTTCGAAGGGAAGTTTCTCAATTTTCACTACTTCTTTACTTCTATATTTTGGTATTCTTTGGGCTTTTTTTATTTTGTCTCCTGAAGGACTTCTTGTGCACACACCTACTCACGTTTTGTTTTGCTGTACTCAACATTTTATTCTCCTTGAACTCAACATCAAATTAAAATGAAATTTCATACTTGCGTCTCAACTTTTACAATTCTCCTTTTTCAATTGTCATCGTTCACAGAAATAGCAGAAATGGGAGCAACCAGAGCGTACATATGTATTTACGGAGCTCCCAGGGAAAATCTAATTAGAAAATACATTAAATTGAATAATGAAACAGTTTTTTCACACTCTCCTGATTCCTTGCCTGCTGCTAAATCCAATATTTTTTTCGATTATAACCAAAATATTTCTCATTCTAGGGAAAACTCAAAATCCATAATCATACGCTTGCAGTGAGAAGGCTGTAAGAGGAAATATTAAAAATGCGCGCATCACATTACATTTCCGTGTTATGAATCATTTCTGGTGATATCTGTATGTATAGTTTTTAGTTTTTAGATGAATGGGAAAAAACTCTCCTCTGGAATGTGCAAGAAATTTAATGAAGAGAGAATTTAAGAAACGCAATAATATTCAACTTTTGATATGTCAATTTCGTCGATCTCAAAATAATTACATTTACTGCGCCCACACGACTCGAAATATATATTATGTGTAATATACATATGAATGTGACTAATAACCCGCGTAAGTTGCACAACGGCACATAAATGTAATACGTAATAAGGTTAAAGGGTGTGGATTATTCCCCAATGCATACGCGCTAAACTGTCCATATATTATTATATACTTGAGGCATTTTTTGTTCTACCCAATAATTTTCGAATCATTGGAATTTCATAAGCCCCAAAAATTATGAGACGAACGATCGAAGGAACGAGAAAGAAAGAAAGTGAAATAATCAAAATTTGTCATGGATTTCCCCGAGTCATTGCACTATAAATTACAATCAACTCAACTCAACTCAACTCAACTCACATTAGATTCTCTCTTTCTCGTTCGCCAAAAGAAAACTGTGCGTGTGCACATTGGCTGAATTTGATGGGTTCGATTCGATTCGATTCTATTTGTTTTGAAGGATTCTTCAGAGTGTGGTCGTTTAATTCGTCCCAATTGATAATAACGGGGGAAGAATGTGAATGTGACAATTTGATATTTTCCTCGTTCGTCGTTTACATTGACGAGTCAGTCGCAATACGTATATATATACAGATATGTGAGCTCATGCAGTAGAGAAGACTTGTTTTTAAAGAAACTGGAGTTCTCTAACATTTGCTAATATATCAAAGGCGGCCTTCTCAATAAGCTCTCGTTGAGAGGACACACATGTGATATTTATGATGTATGACATTATGTTATGTACATTGCGCCTATGTCGCGCAAGGAAAGTAATTTATCTCATCGTTCATTAGACCAATCGTCGAGCCAATCGACAAAAAGGACGCCTATATCATTCTCAATATGATATTACCAGGCAAATTTAGCTTCATTCCCGTATACGAGATACCAATAAAAACAGACTCTGGAAATAAATACACGGATAGCTCAAAGAGAGAGAGAGAGAGGGAGAGAGGGGGGAAGGGGAGTGGGAGGGGGGAAATCATCTTCAAAGAAAGTTGAAGGGAACGTAAAAGTAAAAGTTGGTATTGCTACACCAGATAGGAAATTACGCAAGCTTTGAATATGCATACACATGTACATTGTAAATATCCGTATTAACCACAAAAAAAAAACCAGATGCCAAAAAAAGTACAAAAAATGTGTATAATGTAGGGAATTTTATTTGTAGTCATAGCCTTGAAGTTGTTTTCATATACAGATATAATACGATATGTATCGTATAGACATGCATTCACAAAATGATCCATTTGATTAATGAGCCTGTTCCTCCTTCCCTTGGAATTTCCAGAGAGGAGTTTCCCCCTAAATTACCCAGGTAGGTTTTTTTATGTATAGTATAGTCCATCTGTATTCTGTTTAGTTAGGTATTAGGTATACATACACGAACGAACGAACGAGAGTGAGATAGAGATAAAGTAATTTCTCTTATCTTTCTCTCTCTCAACTTCTCTATACGCTCTACACACTCAACACATGTTCACCCATTGGTTTGTTGTTATCAGAGTCCACGGTCTCTACTCTTTGTACTTTCTCTTTCAACTTTCCAGTTTTTGTGGACAGTGAAGTCTTGAACGTTTCATCTCAATACGTTTTTGTCAGATTCATTTTTAATAGAGACGACGAGAAGGAAAGAGAAGGAGGAGGACAATCAAAATCAAAAGAAATGTGTACTTGACGTAATTCAAGTTTGCTCATTTCTCTCTCTCTCCATCTCCATTCATCCATGTGGATTTGATAGAAAAGAGAGAAAATGATGATGTTTCCTCAAAGTACGTTTGTATATACATTTCTCGGTATATTTATTTATGATTTTCACAAGGCGCTTCCGTTTCCTTCTTTTTTTTTGGAGAGTAAAACTTCCACTTTCGATCCATGCCTGACTATACATTTTTACTTTGATGGCACACACACACATATTTGATGTGAAGTGTATATGCATGTTCGAATATCTATTGAGCTGGAGAGAGTTGGAGACGACGACGACGAGGACGGATTGGTGAGATAATGATGGTTGGATTGGATTGTAATATAATGATGACGGATATGAATATGGACTTGCATGCGCTTCATACTTTGTACAGAAGAGTATAAAAACGAAGTGTATACGCGAGCAGGCAGGGAAGGAAAACTCATAAATAAATACAAGAGTATGTAATCAAAAAGGATCAAAATTGAAAAGACAAAGAGAGATAATTATGAAGGTAGATGAAGGGTGAAGGGAACGAACGATGACTGCACCATGTCTTTGTTGAGTTGCAGTCATATCCAATATCGTACCATACGGAGTACGGACGGACTATTTATGTGCGTATAGTTTTTGTAGGAAATTCAAATACCTATATACAGAAAAGGATGAATCGTGAGCAGTCAATAGTCAATAAGATACAGCACATACGTGTGTGTGCATACGTACACTTACGTCCGTATCAGTATATATATATACGTGAAGCCCCATTTTCAATTTAAATGTCCACAGTATTTGTAATTAATTGTTTGGATGTATCCGAGCGTGTACTTACTGTATATGTGTGCGTGGATGATGTGTACGAGAATGTAATGATTCGCCTTGAGGAGTCAACAATAAACAATTTTACCTCGGAAATCCACTACTTTCATATCTGTAAAAATCCAATAAATATCAAAATAGTATTTGGAATTGTTTTTTGTCAATTTCATGTCAGAATTGTTAGAAGTCCAGTATTTTGCCCTCAAGCTGAATCCTCTCTCTCCCTTTCTCTCTCTCTCTCTCTCTCACTTTTTCTCTTTCTTTGGAAATGACTTGCATTTTACGTTAGTGAATTTTTATCAATTTTATCGTCCGCCATTTGTATCCAACTGAATGGGCTTTATCACCGATTTTTACGACCGAGTGAAAACGGAGCGCCCACTAACTCTACTCAACCGAAACTGCTCTCTTCTCATCCTTCGATTTACTCTGATTCTTTTTTCTTTCTTTTTTTCTTCAAATACGTTTCTTCTCCTTCTTCTCAATTTCCTTCTCCTTTTACACTGATAGGCTGTCGTTTTTTCCCTGGCAGTCTTTCTTCCTCTTCAAGTAAAAAAGAAAAAAAAACCACCTCTGGTCTCCAAATCCCAAATTTCCTTTTCATGGTTGACAAAATCGACCTGTACAATTTTAAGCTCATGCACTCGGAACCAAAATTTACTCTTAATTGCTCAATATCCTATACCCAGCTTAATTTCCCAATACTCGATTATCCCTATCCCTATACTCTCCATCAGAAATAATTTTAATTGTTTCAGACATGAAGACTCCTACCGTAAACTGTTCCCCAATAATTACATTAATGACTCACGATCATCGGGATAGAAATTGCGAATATGGCAGTACAAATTAACTCTTCTTATAAAGGACTGGGAAGCCTTTTCTCTATTTTTTCTATTTTTCTTTTGGAATTGAATTTACAAGTGAAAGTACATAGTAAAAAATTCGAGCTCTATCCAAAATTAATGTGGAATACAAAAAAAAAAAAAACTTAAGTCCACGGATGATGAATGATATGAGAAATATTTGATTATCCGTTTGAAATAGTCTGAAGACTTGGGATTAAATATTAAATCACAATATACATAATTATAAATAATGACGAGATGGATTTGATTTAAGATGAAATTTGTGTGGATACAAAAGGTCCTTGATAAGGGGCCTATACACCAAATGTGTTTGTGTATGTGTGTGCCATTCATTGTATGGTATCAATCCATGTAGTCCATACTCCCTGATTAAATTAATTAATTAACTTTTTCTCTTTAGTAGTTTTATACAACGGTAATCCTCACTTGGTCCCAATTAGGAAAGTAATAGGTAAATGTTTGGAGTCCATCCCCGTACTTTTACCTTCTACATAATCATCTTAAAGCCATTTAAGCTGAAAATAAGTTTCTCATTTCTGATTAGTTCTCTCTCTCTCTCTCTCTCTCCTCGTTTCCTTCTTTCTCTATTCTCAAAACTTGTTTGGAATTGAAGGGTCTCTCCATTCACCATCCGTTTTCTCCTCAACTTATTCTTACGGAGCTTCCCATGAAATCAAACTGAAAATTAGTATGTACATACAGATGTGTGTGTGTGTGTGCTGCTTCTGTTTGTAGTATTAAATAACCCACTGGTAACTCCTTCATAGTTTTGATTAAAGATGAAAACCGAAAGGTAGGATATTTTGAGTTGGTAAAGTGAAAATGAAAATGAGGGCAGGAGTTGTAGGAGAGAAATAGAGAGAGAGAGAAAATAGAGAAATTGGTATATCCTCATTCTCTTTCTCTGGTATTAGCAACTTTTTTCTCTCTCTCTCCCTCGTTCACATCTTCAGTGAGTCAGTTTCATTGAAAGAAAACTTGTAGATGTATTCAATGTGTGTAAAATATAAAATAGACTGCAGTCTATTTCTTTACATGTGCATACAAAAGAGAGAGAAAGAGACATAGTTATCCATTACCGTTTGTGAATAAGAATAGGGACACGGGGAGAGAGAAAGTTGACTGAACACAAGTTAAGTTCATCTTAAGATTTTGGGTTGAGCAGACTTTCTTACGTGAGTGTGCTACATTACCCCTCTACAGCTTTCTCTCTCTCTCTCTCTCTCTCTCTCTCTCTCTCTCCACCAGGAAATCTAACCATTGAAACTCTGAATCCGTATTCTGTCCATGTATTCTTCTGAACTCATCCAATCCCTTGCGTCAAATCTGATTCATATTTAACATTAATAAAGTGCACAGTGCTTACACACGTCCACACCATTTCTCCCTCTACTATGTACACACACACTCTCTCTCCCTCTCCTTCGTGGATATACTACCAGGAAAATAAAAAATTGAGAGAGAGAGAAAGAGAGAGAGAGACACACACGGTAAGGAACTGTACAGAGAAAGGCAGAATGTAGAATGGATGGAATGGGAAGAGAAAGCGAACAAGCTGTAGAGTGAAAAGTTTACTCTACCCTAAAACTATCACTTTGTCTCTACAGTTTCTATAGGACGAAAGCATATCTGTATATGAGAAATGATAGGAAAACGCACAGACACGCATATCCGTACGTCAAGTCTGGAAACTGACTCGAGACTGAGACGAGATGAAATGAAGGGAAATAGAATAGATTTTTTCTTCTCTCTCTCTCTCTCTCTCTCTCTCTCTCTCTGCGTGGATATGAGATCGACTTTGGTTTTGTGTGTGACATTTTCTATATACGAGAGACAACATCACCGTTTTACGAACATTGACTCCTCGCCACGTTGTATACAAATGAGCTTATGCATATCAATTGAAAGTCAAAAAGTAGCGGAAAGTGGAGAAAACCCAAACCAAACTCAAAAGAATCAGTCGAGAGAGAAAGAGAGAGAGAAAGAGAGAGAGAAAGGGGAGTGAGATGGAAAATCTGAGAACTGAAATCACGGGAGCTTTTAACGACCCTAGAGTATTAACAAGGTGGAATAGTGAATATAGTTGTATGGAATATGGATATATGCATCGTATGTACATGGGAAATGGAAGTATGTGAACATTTTATATGGGCAGATATGTCATTCAAGAAGTCGCATTCATTCATGTGCGTTCTACATAGTTATTTGACTATCTATATCGTATATGAGGTAAATAGAATTGAAACAAAGGCTCATAGTAACGATAACTGCGACATTTCTTGGAGGATTTTCTGTGCTAGTGAGCACTTGTGTGTCAGTATCTTGAGAGTACATTTTCCTCTCTCTCTCTTTCTCACTCTTTCTCTCTCTTTCTCACTCTTTCTCTCTCTCTTTCTCTCGTTGCATTAATGGTAAACAAAACTAAGACTTATCGTCAGAGTACTGTTGCAACTACAATCCTTATAGAGATAGAAGAGCTGGTCGGGATCCGAGTAAGTAAATGTGTGTGATAAAGTCAAACGTACCATTTCTTCCATGTCATTTCCATTGTGTATGAGTTCGAGTACGAGTGTTGGGAAAAGTTTAATCGTACTTTCTCTCATATAGCCCACATTTACTCAAGTGCTTTCTCTCTCCCCCCTCTCTCTCTAACTCTCTCGCTTTAACTTTCTCTAAAGATTTCAAATGCAAGCTATTAGTACGAAAGATTTTGTTCGCATTGCTATCACTAAGTGCACTTTAGTCAAATTTTACCAAGGCTCACACACCCAACACCCGTTTCTATCGTGCATAACATCACACAACGTCGTCATGGTAGGCTTTTGAACTTGATTCTAACTCACAGCTTAAGGCAACAGCAGCAGTAGCAGTAGCATTAGCATTTGTGCAAAAGATTTTTGGGGAGTTGGTGGAAATACTGGAAATGGTACTTGAGTATTCTTACTAATTAAATCCATCCCATGAGAATTTCTATTGATAAATTATGCAAAAATAAATTATTTCCATGGACTCACTTTATTAACTTTATTAGGAAATTACTAAAGTATTTTGACCTCCATACAAATTCATCAAAAAACCTGCTATTTCATTTCATTTTCTTCTCACTCTGTCTGATTCGTTGGCATACCAAAAAAAGTTTGTTGGATGATTCCAAAGGGCAATCACAGATATCGGATATTTAAAACACTCGAGTACTTTTTATCTCGCCAATGAGAGTCATCAGTGGAAATTATGGAAATTACGGAGAAAATAAAATAATTATAATTGGAAATTTTCCACAAGAAAAGGATATGAAGGCTGGGCGAACGATTTGTTGATTAGAGAGCAGTAATAAGAGTAGACGACGACAGACGACGACGAGAAAGTAAAATAATTCATGATTCATAAAGTTACGTTTGAAAACGTTAGAGGAATCCAGTGGCAGCTTAAAAGTAAAATCCGTATATGTAAATTGGAATTGTTAATACGAGACGAGGGATTTCTATTTAGTATTTAAGCGCCGTACAAAATGAAGAAAATGTTGTAATTTCCTTTGCAATTTTACATAAAATGTAGATACTCTTGACATTTTCTCGTTTCTCAAGGAAACGTTGGCGATTTGTGACCTCAAATTACACAAAAGGTATGCGGAGCACAATGAAGAAAGTGAGAGAAAGAGAAAGAGAAACAAAGACAGGAGAAGTTCGAAAGATATTCTCAGACTAACAGTTACATTGCAATGTAGTGAGAGTGAGAGAGCAATAAAATAAAGAGAAATGATATTGTAGGTTTTGGTTCTGTTTGTTTTGACTTTAAACACTTTTTGGTGGATTGTGAACAAGTCCAAGACTTTTCCCTTGACTTATGTACACACACACACACACACACACGAAGTTGGTGAATTCTCAGCTTCCAATCCCCCTTACAGATACATACGGTACATACTTACATACTTACTTGCATACAATCCATGGAAAATACAAAAGTCATTAAAATGAACGAGCTTCATATGCATTTGTTCATTTGTTCTTTTGTTCCTTTGTGCCATGACATTTGGTCCAAGTCCTCACGAGACTTAGGCAGGATTACACTTGAACCTTTCCTCCAGTTTTAAACATAAAATACACCAAAAGATTATTTTATTTGTCATGCTCCCCACTCTCAAGCAAGAACTTTACTATAATAAATAACTACAAACGATATACAGTGTTTATACTACAGAAAAAATTCCAAGTACATACATATACGATATTTGTACAGATAACAGTTTGAAATCCTGTGAAATCCTACACACAGACTCACAGACCTAGATTTTTTTGCCTTCCCTTTATTTGAATCTAATTTACAGTCAAATTTCTGATGAGATTTTTTAAGTACACTTGACACTCGACACTGGACCAGAATCAGGAAGAGCAAGAGCAAGAGCAAGAGCAGTACAGCAGTACAGCAGTACAGCAGTAGTGGTAGGAAAGCTGAAATGAAATATCACAGTTGAAATGTGATCACCTCGAGTATACCTAGACTTATGTATGCACAATGAATTCATGACCAAGAACGATTTGCGGTTTAACTTGATTAATTGCAAGGAGATGCTAGAGAGCGAGCGAGAGAGAGAGAGAGAGTGCAAGTTGTGGGTAATGTAACCATGAGTAAAGTACAGAGTACCTACTTTAAATGAATGCATATCCATAAAGCGAGTATTCGACTTTTGCTTGTATCATGATGATGACCCACAGTGTGAATGTGTGTGATTATATAATTTAGATGGTGTATATCCGTATCTTTTATTACTTGATATTTGAATTGTGTCAGGGTGAGAGAGAATAGTCAACGGGAATATTATATACGGTACATGTACGTACATACATATATATGGGAGTAAATGGGAACATTAAGAATTAGAAGTGTTCTAAATTCTTCTATAGAGACTATCTTGAGGAGAGAGAGAGAGAGCAATAGAGAGTCTTGTGCAAGGTTCATTAATATTATTTAAGTTAATTTAGCTAACACAGTCGCCTTGTCATCATCATTAGTACTGTTCAGAATTTTTGGGAGTCTTTGGTTTGGAGTCTCGGGAATTTTCTTAGCTGCTGTCCTTTTCATGATAACATTTATTCCCTTCCCTCCTCTTCCCCGCCTACTTACTCTCCCTCACTTTCTTCTTTCTCCATTCTACACTACTCCCAATACGTTTCTCTTCTCTTTCTCCTTACTTTCTTTTCTCCATAGTTGTACTTGTATACATATTTATATTCATGTGCTTATGTGCATGCGTCTACATAATATGTATGTATGGGTGTGACTACAATTAATTCCCAGCGGGTTAAACTCTGATAAATTTTACTTTCACTCTCCTTTAACCTCGTAATCCATTTGACTACGCCGTATTTACGTACAGCATCTCAATTTCGTATCTAATTTGCTTCTACTCAATTCCTCACTCACTCATGATCATTGCTCAAACGACTCCTGTGTGTTTAGCTGTTAGCTCTCTCAGACACTTGTCATTTCCGCATCTGTACCCATCTCACATTTTTTCTTTTTCTTCAAAACTCGTACAAAGGGAAGACAGGAATTGGAAAAATACCTCTCGAGTCCCTCGACATGCTTCACAAATCATATATATATTATATATTATATATATATGTATACAGATACGTATATGCAAATATTGAAAATCTATGCCATTGTATTTATAATATGGTAACCACGACTCAAATTTAATTTAATTATTGAAGCAGTTCAGGAGGCATAACAAGAATTATCATTATTATAAATATTCAGTCTGTCCCCAAGGGGAAACAGAATCATTGTAAATTTATCATTACCAACATTCAGTGGCAGTCTGTTGACTCTCCACCCTCCAAATTTCCATAATACAGTAGGAATTTTGAACAGGTTTTTTGAACTAAAGGGAAAAACGTGTAAACAAGAGTTTACAGTTGAAATGTTGAAACCGTGGACACATTGAAGCAATACAAAATAAATAGTTTTCATGGCAAATGTAAATAGTGCTGTGCTCCAGCGTTGTCTCTTTTTAAAGAGTTGTGAGTGGAATTGAAAAATAAGCAATTTCATAAAGATATTTGCATGGGTGGTTGAGTTTGTAAAATGCCCATGAATGTATCGTTTGTGTCCACTGCTGTGGTTAATTAGTCAAAGTAAGTGTAACGAGTTCAATAGGGAAATGGAGACTTTTCAAGTGAGTGAATATACGCATGCATGCTTGTGTAAGTATGTGTGTGTGTGTGTTTGATCATAAAAGACACATGTTGCAAATATGAATTTCAAATGGGGAAAATACATTGTTTATGGAAGAGTAAATTACGGAATAATAGTTAGTATAGTAGAGAATTTCACTGGATATCCTCCCGTTTTATTCGTCCATGAGGTTTCACGTCCACAATGAAGTATCTGTTTTTGTTCACGAGGTCTCGCTTTCTCTCCCAAATACACACACACACACATATATATATATGTATATGATCATTTAAATATAATCATCATTAAACAAAAGCAAAATGTTATACTACAGAGAATCCTAATGCAATTTAATCAAGTTCTATATTACATATAGAGATTTGTTGCTACTCTAATTGGCTTCACTATTGATGTTTGGCTAAGGATTTAATTTAACTATTTTCATGTCCTCTCTCTTTCTCTTTCTCTTCCTCTTCCTCTCGAATATTCAAAATTCTTTGATATCTTGATTGTGACGTTGTGTGTGTGTGTGTGTATTTTATATCACAAGTCCCCAATGTGACTCGAAATAAATCAATAGTTGGTGGATTTGAAGAGATTAGTTTTATTATCATGCAGTTCCAACTCTCCAAACTATCTGTATAGTAAAACCATCCTTCTCTTTATTGCGTACAATCTGTGGCTTCACAATCTTAATACCCTTGTTTGAAATCATTCAATGTGAGGGGAGGGGGGGGATCCGAGTGTAATTTCCCAACCAATGACTTTTCCAGTCATATCATGAGTGAGAGAGAGAGTCTGCTCTGTTCTTTTGTCTTTTCTTTTTTGGATCTTAATTGGTTTTAATGTACGTTGTCCATGCTTCATTAATCCACTTGATATAATAGAAATTTGATCTCATGCTTTATCTCAAACCCAAACCAGCTCCATTTTCATAATTATGAAAGCAACTACTCAAATCAAATCTCCGGATTCTTACTTCCCTTTGAGAGGCTTTCAATTTCAATGGATTGAAAATAAAAAATTTATATTCAAATTTTTCTCTCTCCAAGAGCTTTATCCCGTCTGTGATAAATAGCGAAGTCAAAGAGTGCTCATCAAATGGCTTTTGTGTGTGGGGGACAGAGAGAAAGAGAGAAAGTGAGAAAGTGAGAGAGAGAGAGAAACAGTGGGTGTGTACTGTGTAGGTACGATATATTTGTATCTCGACCGGAATTCCATATTCAATATACGATATAATCAAGTGAATCATGAAGGATGAAATTCTCCTTCATGTTTGTCCTTGTCCTAGAATCATCAGATCATCATCAAAGGGAAGTTGGAAATTACAGTCACAACAAGAGGGAAGAGACTCTCATTATAATGGCCTAAAGTCTGACTCTGTCTGAATATGGGAATAAAAACAACTCGGCTACTTAAAACTACATGGGATGAGACCCCCCCGCAATTTGCAATCATGTTTAGATTTCTGGACAGTGAAATGGATACAATCAAAGTGTGCACAATAGTACGAACAAAACTATGACTGTATGTACAAAGAAAAAAAATACAAAGGCAAGTCTTTTCCCTTTTCTTCTTTCCTTCCGTCTTTTCTTCCAGCTCCAGTCAATTTGATATGATGAAATGAAATGAATTTTCAAAAAAAAAACAAAAAAAAAAGGATTCTTCCCGTATACAGGATTTTCTATAGATATAGATGATACTTTTTTGTGGAGGGAGGACGGAAAGTAAAAAAGAAAATGCTTGTGCTAATGCTAAATGAATGTATGAGGGATACACCAGATGTTTCAGTGCAAGAGAGAAAGAGAAAGAGAGAGAGAACGAGACGACGACGACGACAGGCTGTCGAATAGACGACAGTGACGGTTCTTTTGTCAAAAATATCTCCTTAGAATGTCAAAGGTGTTTATTATGCTCATAATTTCTTCCCTGTATATAGTCATCATTTATAAATACAGACATACATAATACATACACGGCACTAGGAAATCTAGACGATTCTAACACTAGATTTATTCCCAATTGAAATCGAATGCGGACTTGTTTCATTATCCATTTATTTTGGAAATAAACCGCTGACTCTAATGAAAAGTGACGTGGAATTATTTATTGTACTTTGAAAGGACACAGCAGGATGAATTCTTCGTATCGTATCGTGTATATATCTGTAGTGTAGGTGTAAAAGAGAAATTTCTCTACGTCATTTCTCTATTCTCTATATTTCTATTTAGCCAATGTCTCGGATTTTTTTTCCTTTTTCTTTTTTTCTTCCTTTTTTTATTTGTGCTTTCACAAGCATTTCTGAAGGAATAATCATTAAGATTTCTTTATCCTTGATATATTCCTTACATTGCTCTCTAAGACGTCTCATGTATTTAGTATTTATGTAATTCATTAAGCCGTGTCTAACCTAATCACAGACGAACCTTTAGAAGAGCGTGTGTGCTGTAACTATTCGTACATATATTGTGATATGTAGAAATAAACAAATATTTGATTAGATGGAGAAAGTTTCCAGTTTCCCCAATGTATAAACACGTTGGAAATGCACAGGTATACACATTATATTCTATTTGCATATATACGTTTATGAAGTTTAAATCGGAATCAGCATTTTCCATTCCCAGTATTTAAGAAATTCTCCTACCTCTCTCTCTCTTTCTCTCTCGTTCCTGCTTCGACTCCTGGATTTTAATTTGAAAACTTGTTTGGGAAGAAGTTATTGAAAAAGTTTGGTGTGTGCAGGAGTGTGCGAGAGTATTATTATGAAAATCGAGGAATTCATTCGACGAATGTTCTGTAGGACTCAAAATTCAAAAGCTTGTTGAGAGGGATGGAGAGCGAGTAAATAAATAGTCACATATGTGTCAAACCATCATCCGTCCTTTGTTACAAGCTCCATGGAATTTCTTTCCCGTAAAATGTTTACTCATGAGACTCAAAAAAAAAAAAGTTGGTTCACAATGGAGACATTTTCTCTCAAGACTCCGAGTGTTCACTTAACTCCACACAAGAAAGAGAGTGAGAAAAGGTGCCCTTGGACTGGATAAGAAAGGAATAGAGAAAGAGAGAGGGAGATGAAGAAGGGGAGAGTGAGTGAGGACAAAATAAAGAGGAAATGTACGTATAACTGGAGGCTGGTCGTTGGGAGCGTGGGAGGCAAAAAAAAAAAATCACTAGGCAAGAAAGCAACGTGTAACTTTCGGATTCCCTTTTTCATATCTAGAAGTATCCTTCCTATAAATACATCCATTATAGATGTGTTGCAACTTTTTGAATGCCATGTACTCGAGCAAGGAAACGGACGTCTCTCTTCATCTTCATAGAACCATTCAAATGTCTAACAAATCTCTTTTGTCTTCACTGCATCTACAATATATATGTATACATACATACTTCGATATCTATTTGCAGTAAACGATGTACAAACCCCACGGCTCGATTCATTCTCTCGAACTTGCTTTAAATGTAAATAGTAAGAATATAGATACGGAGAGAAATAATACAAAAAAAAAAAAGAATCCTCAAGATTCCATTTCCCTTGTTTTCGAAACAGGAGTGAAAGAGAAAGCAGGAGAAAGCTGTAGGATTTTGTGGTGGGAGAGAATCGGGATCCCACCACCACTCTTATACATATTCCAAATCCTTGTGAATACAATAAAATAAAATTGAATTAGATAGTCAAGCAGTAAAAAAAAGTAGCTGGAAATAATATCAGTGTCTGTTTGGGCTGATCCACCTTCTTTTCTCTTTCAACATGGTGAACGACCATGGACTCAATTATCTGTATAGATAGAAATATTCTAATTCAATTTTGTTGTCTATCAAAACGGAATTGAAGTATACAGTTTACAAAATAAAGTATAGAAATTCAAGGTTTTTCCAGGAAATGAAAGAATGTAGCAAATGTACATATGTTTAGACAAATTTGAAATTTCTGGGGAAAAGGAAATTGCAAAATGTTATACGATTTCACGATTGTATTGCGCGATTCTTTGCATATGAAAAACACAGAGAGAGAGAGAGAGAGGAGAGAAATGTGAGGAAATGTCTTGGGAAATGTTAGGGGGATTTTCAAGTATGGAGAAAATGAAACTTTATGTTGAAACATTTTGCGAGTTATTGGGAGTTGAGCTGGGCTGAGCTGAATTTAATCCAAGATAATACCAATTTGGAGCTTGTCAAGAGTCAATTGAAATAAAACTTGAAGTTTTGTAAATGATTTCACACACACGGAGTATTGCATTCTGTAGAACTCTTAAAACGTTTTTAGGATATTCTCACAGTAACTGTGTCAGCAATTTATAGAATAAATGTCACAAATGTGAATTGTGTGTATATGACTTTAGCTTGTTGACAGTTGACATGGAAAACATGAAGAGGATCTTCCCAATTCACACACATACACAAGTATCCACAGTTCATAGAAGTAACAAACTGCATCACATCACATGAAAATTTATATGAAGAAAGTCCTTTGAGAGTTTCGTGAAATATATATGAGAGGGAAATGAGGTAAAGAGTGGACAGGATTTCTCTATTCCCCCCGACTTTAGCTTTAGAGTGTCCCTATAAATAAATAAAAGTAAAAGTTTGATGAAATGTATGAAAATTGGTGTTTGCCATTTTGACCTTTCCCTTTTCTGTCCTCCGCAATGTGAATGAAAGTAGTGGGAAAATGAGGGGTTGATTTCTTTTACCATGGGATCTGGTAAAAGTCATGATGAAGAGGAGGAAGGAATAAAAAGTGGGAAGTTGGGATTTGAGAATCAATCTATCATGTAGTGACTGGAGGCAATTCTATAAAAATCGGAACACTTGATCGATTTCATATTTCATCCAAATCCTTCTCAAACCATCTTACAACCAACCAACCAACCAAGTTTTCTCCTTCTTCCTCTTCTACATACTTCTACTTCTTTTTTCAATGCTATTGACTGTAGAATGTACGGAGTGTGTAAAGTGTAAGGATTTAAAAGTGGTTGCTTGATATTTGCTATTGGCGATGTGTATGTGATGCGGTAGACGAGATGTAGGTCATAAATTGATGATTCATGCAAACATATAGTTGAGCCACACTCATGAAAAAAGAAATTTCCTCAAAGCTGATACGTCGCGGTTCGATGGTTTCCAATGAATATACGTAAATAAAGGGGAAAGAGAGAGAGAGAGAGAGATAGATAGAAAGAGAGAGTAGAAAAAAGAAGATGGGTAGAAAGAATATCCTCAGCTTAAGAGCTCGAGATTTCGTTCATGTCTCTGAATTCAACAGGATTCGCATATAGATGACAAAATAACAATATGAAACTTTCTCAATATTTCTGGCTCCTGCTGTTCCCTTCATTTCATATTGGTTCGCACTTGTTTTTTTCATCTCTCTCTTTCTCTCTCTCCCTTTCTCTCTATTTCTCACTTCCATTTCTTTATTTTCCGTGGGCACATGTCACCGACATGACATTGTAGCACACACACACCCTACAAACATATAGATAGAGCAACCCAGCACGTTTTCATCATTACCAATGAGAAACATGTATCATGTGTCACACAGATATCAATTTGAGTCTCACGTCAATTCACCACAATTCACAGTGGGACAAACAGATCGTCTTTGTCTACATCTTTAATCTATAACGCATCCCATTCCTCCATTCACAAAAAAATAAATATTATCCATTTCCACTATTCGGCAGATTTTTTTTCATTTTCTTTCCATCTCCGTCCTAGTTTCCTTATTTCCTTATTTCTTGCCAATTTATTAATTGAATTTTCTGCCGTACAGACAAAAGTGTCATCGTCTAAAAGTTAGATCCCTTTTTCCCTCGGTTGTCGATCTGACAGACAAAAAAAAATAATATGCAAATGCACACAAAAAGTTTTTGTCAAAAACGGAAAACGTATCTATATAGTCATTTAATGTTATGAATAAACAGACAAGTTAAAAACTTTTTTTCTCGTTTTGAACTGTTTCGTATTTCAAACTTGATGGAAAGTTGAAAAAAGAGTAATTAAAAAATTGTCATTTCACAGAGATTTCCCAGGGTTATTCTTTTTACATATACATAGTGAGATTTCATTTACTCTCACGAACGCAAGGAAACGGAGACTGTCAAACAGAACATTCGTCATGAAAAGTTTTTTTTTTTTTTGTCTTGTTGTTTATTAAAAAGAGAAAAAAACACATGGAAATTGATTGAAAAGGCAAAACTATTGTTCAGAGAAAATTGAATGATTTTTTTTTTTTGAAATTGTTCGAGTTCATGCCTGACTGTGAACGTAAAAAAAAGGGGGAAAGATTTTGGAGTAAAGTACCGACCGACTGGTTATGAGTACCAGGTTGAGATGTACCCAATGGAAAGTGGCACAGAAAAAACTCAAGTGACCGAGAATGAAGGAAAATGTATGGGTGACTCCAAGTCATATGACTATTGTGTAATTTCTATGTAATGTAGTATGTAGGAATATAGAATAAAATGTATATATAGATATAGACATGAGCACACTGTTGAAAAAAAGAGAGGCAAAAAAAAATCCATGTTATGTTGTGCCTAAACTTTTGCGGAAAAAAACTTATCGTCGTTTACTATGGAATTGGATAGCAAACGACGACGAGGAGACGGGAGAGAGAAAGAGAGAGAGCAAAAAGGGAAAAACGAAGAAGGCGAAAACAAGAAAGAGGACGAGAGAAAAGAATGGAAGGAGAAAAGAGGAGACGCAAGGAAAGCTTGTGGATGTTCTGTTTTTGTTAGGGAAAGGCTCTTCATCAATGTTTGGATGCCGTCTCTGAAAAAAAGCTTCATGTATTTCATCGGTCGTCCTTATTTCCATGCATTTCCTACTACTTAGAACCCCCTCGGTAGTCAGCCTGCCTTGTCCTTCTCTCTTGTCTTGTGTGTGTGTGTACTAGTGTATAGTACTGTGTAGATGATGGCAGTCGTTCTTTTTGTGATGCTTATCGTTAGGAGTAAAACGAGAGAGGATAACGATGCTCTGACTTTTTTCTCTAAGCAACTCAACAGAGGAGGAGCCCATTTTACAGGGTAACTTAAATTAAAAGTAGCAGAAGAGCATTTAACTTGTTCTCTCTCGTTATTGTAACACAAATTTATCTTTATCTGCAACTCGCTCTCGCTTTCTCTCTCTCTCTTTCTCTCTCCATCTCTTCGCATATGACTCCATGAAATTTATAGTTAAAAAAATGAGACATAATATTTTTTGTTCTATTTTGTTCAGTTCAACCTAAAAGTCGACAACAAGGGAAACAACATGGATATTTTCCTATAATCTTGCAAACAATCTTATAGAAATCCAACATAAAATATTACACACACATAAAATAATAAGAGGATATGATACATTCACGGGGAAATATTTTTATTGAGATAACTTTCCTTCAGCTCTCTCTCTCTCTCTTTCTCTCTCTTATCATCTTTGTGTATGTAGTTGTAACAACGAGGAACATGCTTTATAATATAATATCCTTTACATGTACTCCTTTCAAAATATTATTACATAAGCTCATGGAATCTAATCGTGTTTTTGTACACGGATTATTTCAGATCCTTGTTCTTTTGTTTGCTTGTCTATCTCTCTCCCATTCCGAATGCGTCTCTCTCCCAAATGCACACACATTCTGCACTGTATTTTTTTGCTATACATACCCATTTAGATATTTTTTCTGCAAACAAGCCCGAGTATTTTTTTTCCATACCCCATATTATTATCATCCTCATATCGATTATTATGTATCTTTTCTCTCAGTCCACAGAGAATATGCTTTTCATCTTTCGAATTTTTTTTCATTTTCTTTACCCAAATAGGAGCAAATTTTCTGTGTGTATCTGGGATTTCTATCCTGACTCCATTACATTTTTTTCCGCCCGGAATTTCTCTGGAAGGACAACCAAATACGGAAATTTTGGAATGCTTCATAGAAACATTGTACCTACATTTATATACACATTTTTGCATTTTTTCAAGTCAATTTTGAACGCAGGAAAAAGATTTTTATCTGGGGATTAAAAATACATGTAAGTACACATGGATATAATCGGTGGCGACTAGTAAGGATGATCATGATTATAATTAAAATTATAATTATTATGGCTCCTGTGACTATTTAAAATTTGGAATTTGTATTCTACAGAGGGATTTGTCCATAGACTCTCATTTTGGTTGAGCAATTTCTCTAGATTGGGAAATGATCATAATATTGTAATTTATAAGCAATATCAAATATCTTGGATCTAAAGGAGCTATAAAAATGAACGATTAGACACATCATGCAGACATAGAACAGGAGCTAAATATGTATACAGATATATACACTGAATATAGTGTATAGGAATTTATAAATAGTCATCACCCTGTTGAAGGGAATGACTCTAATGTTCATACAATTACGTTTGTACGTATATGTGTATATGTATGGACATATCCATATGCAAAAAAATCCATCGGATGAGGGAAGGATATGTTTAATGGGGACACAAATTAGAATATATATATGTATATATATACAAGTTGGGTTTTTGTCATAATCATAAAGCAGATAATCGGTCGGTATTTGTTGAGCAAAGCATCCGTTTACTGCCAATTTTTTTTCCTTCCTTCTTTTCTTTTGGTGGGGGGGGGGGGGCAGATACAAGACGAAAAGATGAAAAATGATTTGCCAGTTTCATATTAATCCATCCGACGGACCGACAGAAGAAGAATGTCCGTCGTTTTAATGTCGGCGATGCTAAGTTGGCTTATAACTTTCACCAACCACCAATGATAGACCAGAGCCCTTAACCCTAATACATAATGCAAAAGAGTCGAGTGGAAAGAAAGAGAAAGAAGGAGAGACGGGTAGACAGAAAGGGAAACGGGGGAGAAAAGGAGTAAAATCGATCTATGATGTTCAACCATGAATCTTGGTTGATGTAACTAATCCATCATTTATTTTAGACAGTCAGCGGGAAATATATCAAGAGAGAAACTAACGTGAAAGGAATTTAGCTCGTCACTATTATCTTCCTCCTTTGTGTGTGGGTGTGTGCGAGTAAACTGAGGAAATGGAAGTTTATGTGCCCGTCTCAAGTCTCACTCACTCTCTCTCACTCTCACTCACTTTCCTTCAAGCATCACTCCCGTTTATTTAGGTAAATTCTGGTTTATGAAAAACTGATTATTTATTCCATGAAACTGTCATGTTGTTTGCATATATGGAAATGAATTCACCATTCATGTATTTATATTGCTTTCTTGTGTTCTGTTTGAATAAAACAAAAACAACACAAACGAGACGAGAGAACAGTCTGAAAGTGTACAGACTTTAAACAGTCGAAACTGGCAGTTTTGTAGCTGCACAATATTTTGATCTTGCGGAGTTTCATAAAGATATATTTTTTGTACAATATATATCAGTTACCCATGTACATGCCCATCTTTCGGCTCGCTACGTAAATAAATGATGAAATAATTTTTAAAGTTCAACAAGAAGATAAAAAAAATTGGATATGAGGGGGAAAGGATGACGGAGAACCGGGTTGTAGCTGTGTTTTTTTAACACAAATTCCGGATCATTCAAAGATTTGGGTCAAATATTTTTATGAGCGCTCTGAAATGACAGAAGAATAAAATTCTTTAGTGAATTGAATAAAGAAAAGGTATTTCACTTATTTTTATATGTACATTGAGAACGGAACAGCTCATAACTTTTTTTTTTTATGTTGAAGAATATGAAATGTGAGTTATTTGACGACGCCTAAAATATTTGACTATGCAAGAGAGTAGACAGCTGCTACTGCTACTGCTATACTGCTGCAGCTTCTCAAGATAGTGTTGGTTGGTGGGTTCTTTTCTTGATCCTGATCCTATAGTCAAAGTATTACGTATTACGTTGATGTTGGAATGCATACAGATATTTATAAAGCATCAGGCAAATATTATGATTCTCTGTGTCGCCATATTTCCAAGATTCTCCCCATCCGCTCATGTACATAATCCGGATTTTCCCTCTATTCTATCGTATACATGGGGAATTTATAAAGTCGGCGCCGAATATCTGTAGACTTCTCAATTCTCAATTCTCAAAGATGAGAGGAGCCGAAGAAAACGGATCATCCTCATCATCATCATTTAAAATCAAATTGACGACAAGAGAGAAAGAGAGAGAGAGACAGAGAGAGAGAGGGACAGAGTCGGACTTTAGATAGAAGAGCACATGGGAAGATGGAAGATGATTCATTTGGATTCCTTGGCAAGGGAAATGGTCTCATCCCAGAATATTTATGCACATGAATCATATGTAGCGGCTTCCCTAGTTCACACTCCTATACATAATGTAAAACGTACATGACATTGCAGATTAATTTATCGCCCACTCCCTACCCTCTACACTCTACACTGATATATAAAAAGAAAAACCGAGACGACGGAGTAACAGAGTTAGAAGAGGCTAATATCCAATCTCTGAACATCCGTGTGGTGTGGTTGAGTATGATGTAGGAGGATGAAGGATGAGTGACAAACTGGATGAGAATACACCAAAGACACATTATGTCCGTACTTTCCGATCTGTACGGTACATACAGATATATAGCGATGTTGAAACTTATTAGACGTGAATGCTGACTAATACTCAAACCATATGTACTAAGAATTCCCTCGCACTTTACGTTATCATCAAGTTCATTTTCTAAATCCCACAGATTTTCTCAAAATGAATTACACCATCGTCACCCGTACAATTTTCTAGCTTTTCCAAACAATCATTGAAAGGGAATAACATATGAAATCTTGTACATTTGGTACAGGAAACAGTTGAAAAAATTGGACGCATTTCAAGCTTTGGTAATTTAAATACAAAGCATGTAGAGCTCGGAGTACATGTATAACAAAAAATAGTTTAATTAATATTTAATTGCAATTTCTAGTGGTAGAAGAGAGGAGTCTCAGATTGACTCGTCCGTCTGGTTGTAGAGCCCTGAATTTCCAACAGAGAGAGAGAGAGGTCGTTAATAATAAAATAGGGGCTATAAAATCAACTATCTTGTCAGCATTTCTCTCTCTAGCAGTTTCACAACTTTGCACAGTATATACATTATAAATGCGTGTACAAACACGTTTATGTGTGTATTATAGTGTGTATGTGTGTGCGTGCAGCTGAAAGTTGTGAGAAAAATCTTGTAGGAGGAAACTGAGAGACAGCCTCGAGCTGACGTTGACAAACATGGGATTATTTCATCCAGTAGATCCAGGAAATGGAAAATAAATGGACTAAATAAATACCTTTCATCCGTATTTAGAGTAAATTTCTCATCTTCTTCTTCGAATGGAACGGAACGGAACTGCTTGTTGACAGTAATTTGAATGGTTCAACGTCCACGTTCTCCCACAGACATGTTTCCCCAAACATAATTATGATCCCTTTCCTTTCTCCTTTCCTCAGCAATTACTAAAATGTGTATCCATCTTGTATCTAATGACAATGACATGGTCTCTATTTTACATTACCATGTGAAAATTATTTTTTGAAGAATTGGCCGAGTTATGTCTCTGTCTAGTCCGTACAACAAAAATTAGACATATTTATATCCCACGAATGATTCATTTCATTGTGAAAACAAAACTTCTTTTCATTGTAAAGTTAATCGAGATGCATATTTCAAGACTAATGATGACACAACAGAGCTTTTGCCCTCACCGTGTTCATTGAGTCAAATCCAATGGGAAAGGAAAGCACTTTTTGGAGAAGCAAAAAAGAAAAGGGAATGAAGAAACACTTTGTAAAGGATTTTATACACATTGAAAAGTTTTGTGGATAGTTTTGTCGCTACAAAAAGAACCAAAAAAAAAACTATATAAAAGATTGAGATTTATACGTATGGTGTAGAAGTATATGTATATAGAAGTAGGTTAAATAGCTTACAAGTAGAAACTTGAGAAGACGAAAGTTTTTGAGACGAGATTTCTCTTCATTGTTTTGGAGCTTTTATTGTGAGATTCTTTCATTTGTTTTCACAGGAAGGAGGAAGAATTATTTCCCCCTGTAAATATTTATACAGACATGCACATATATATAGAGCACAGTGAAAGTATCGTGAAATTATTTGAGAACAGTTTTAGGAAATATCGCTTACCATTTCAAACTAAATTCAAACTTAATTTGAAGGAAGACGGTGGATAGAAATGTTTTTTAGGGCATTGACACGAATTCCAAATCCCAAATCTTTTTTACACATCGTGATAATGTCAACTCGCAACTAATGATTCAGAATGGTGCACTTTGAATTGACTCAATCGTGTAAGGAAATGGTCAATCAGGAACACTTGCGATTTCCATCCCACAAATTGAATGGATTTTAACAATGGAAAGATTTACGGAGAGTCTATATCTGTATGATGGGCTTTTAAATTGGAATAATCACTGGAAAATGGCATCCACCTAATTTCTCAATATCTTGAATTCGATTTTGAATTCCCTTGGCATTTTCTCTCTCTCTTTCTCTCTCTAGTAAAGTACCTCAATTCCCTCAAGGGCTGAGAGAGCTGTAGAGATCCCTTTGAACTAGGGTGAGTAGCTCACATGTTTAAAATCTTAATACCTATTTTACAATTGCACAATCCTTACAAAATGAACTCATTACAGATTCAACAAGATGCCAAGTTATTATAGAAAGAGCACTACTGAAAATTTTGCAACTTGACAAACCCATTGGATTATCTATAAGTGATGTACAGAATTGCCTTCTGTGCAAAATACGATAGAAGATAGAAAAATAGCAGTGCAAAGAAAAATAACATCATCTACAGATATACCTGGTTGATGTGAATGCAATTTTAATCCAAAATCCAAGATATCCTTATAAAAAATAACGGTCCTTATTTTTTTATATCATATCATATGATTCATATGTATCTCCAAAGTTTACGTTCAGCATCATACTGCATACTGAATACTGAACAATAATATGACATCGATTTAGTTTAGAGAACGCTCTTCACTTTCTATTAGGTAAGGATAATACATCGTAAAAAAGGGGGGAATGCAGCAATTTTTTGACATGCTTTCACTTGAAGTAGCAAACAAGTATCTGTATTTATTTATGACTTGTGATGTGATGGAGATATCAGAAGAGAGAGTTTCTGTTTCTATACAAAAGTTACGTACTTTTTTTGGGTGCAATAATATCGTAATACATCTTATATGGATTTTCATCGTGTTATGTATTTAGTTTCGTTATATTTCTCATTTATCGTTTATACGATATCATTGACTTGGCATACCAAACCTAAACCTAACTCGGAGACTGAATAGAATAGAATCTTTTTACCATGGTGGTTTTTTGTGTTGATGCTTTTTTGCTGTTCGAGTGTGTGTGTGTGTGTGTGTGTGAGCCAAGAAAAAACAGTGAAATGAGAGAGGGAGAAAAGGCACGCTCTTGCCGAGAAAGTACTCAGAAACGGGAGGAAATAGAACGCCGGAGATAAGATAACCTTTGGCTTTCTTTCGATTCATCAACATCACTTTCTGCTCTCTCCCTGCTAATTCGTATATGTGTTAAAGAGTTAAGAGCTCCAGTTACCAAGCAACACAATATATTTTAAGTGTAAGTCCTCCTGCAATATGTACACACACTTACTTTGTGTATACAGATCCAAAGGTACTTGAGAGAGCGAGAGAGAAAGTGAATCAGAGTTTCAACAATCTTATCTCTCCCAGAGAGAAAACTTAGTTTATGATTGAGATTTGGAATGTCCTCAAGTTTGCTCGTTCCATCCCGCCTGTTCTCGCTCTCTTTTTCTCGCTCTCTCTCTCTCTCTCGCTTTCTCCATTTCAAGTGTGTTCAAGTGCGTTCAGACTTTTTCTTGCAGTTCTCGCCAATTCGTTTTGATTTATCATTATGATTTATTACTATGACCTGGCCAGGTTAACGATAATTCATTTTATTCTCTCCAAACGAAATTCACAATCTGAAACCACCATCTCGAACGAGAAAAAACTGATGACACTCACACACGGCGTGGATGTAATGTGAAAAAATGTATCAATTCAATATGAAAATACAGTTGTAAGTACAGATACATGATGTGCCTAAATACATAATATCTTACATAATATCTTGTTGATTTTTTAGCAATTTTCCATCAATAGTTTTGTAAACTTGACTTTCATTTGTCTCTATCACTTTCTTTTGTAGTACTTTGAGAATTTAGCTGAACAATTTGCACTATATTGTTATTGTATCCATCGAGCGCGCAGCGAAGGAGTAGACAAAAAAAAGTCAAATATAGGAAATAGGAATTGTACACAGACATTAGACGTGTGAGCTTTTGAGAGACTAAACCAACAAGATCCGATTTGCTCAAAATAAAAAAAAACAGAGAGAGAGGGAAAGAGCTCTAAGAAGACCTTGAGGAATTCAGAATGAGTATGACTTTGTGTATAGGAGCAGCCGGAGTCTAAACTGATGACAGGAAAAGAAACGGGGACTTTGGAAATTACAAAACGTGACATCGCATATAAACTAGAACGAGAATGGGGAAAAAAAAAGATTTTCATTAACTCTTTTTCTGTCCTGTGTATATATATATATATAGTCAACATTATACAACGAGTTTACTCGTAAGTGGTAGCCGGCTGTTGGAACGGAACAAATGAGAGAAAGAAACTTGAGAGAAAATTACAAGTCTGGGGTTGGTTGAGGTGTTGAGTCGCAAAATTCAAGACTTTTGAGAGCCTTTTCACAGTGGATTTGAATTTCCATAAGCATAAGTTAAGTCTCATTCCTAATTAGACACCAACCAAGTTTCCATTTACGGTGACATGTCACAAGTAAAGTAAATTCTGTATAATGAATTGACACACTAAATGAGTTTGTTTGAGAAAAATGTCTCTTTTGAGCTTCCCTTTTGTGAACGCTCTCACTTGCTCTTCCGGTTTTATTTATTTATTTTTCACACAACAAAATATATAGGAACATGTAAAAGAATATATATAAAATATAAAGGATTATCTAGGGAGAGAAATATCTGTATATACAAATTTTACACGAGTTTGTATTTCTGTCTCCTTTCTGTACTGAAATTATCTTGTATTCATTAAAAAAAAACGTCTCTGCTAAAATTTAGATTTCAAACTCCGAACACGAAACGAAATTAATTTCGTTTCGTCTAAAACTAATTATTTCCATTGTTGGTTTGTCAACATTTTGAGCAACGTTCATTTTATTTCTCCAAAATTCAAAGGTGATGATTTTTCAGAGAATCTTTAGATAATTTGAACGGATAAAGTGAAGGGAAAGTTCTCTATGGAGTATCTTCATAATTCTTGAGGCCCCCAACTCGTGTGAACTGAGTCGTATACTTAATGACCATGAAAATAGATAAATTGTCAATTTAAAATTGACAATGTAACTTGGTGGAAGATACATCCACAGAGCAATTTTATACAGAGCGTCGAACTTTGGTAGAATTAATTTTAGTTCAAAATGTTTCCTGTGCTCAAAAGAAAATGTACAGTAATTTTCTTTACGTATATATAAGTATGTTTTCTCAATTTATTTCCAGGAAAATGTGGATTAAGAAGTAAGAAGAATTGGGAAGCTTCAAAGTTCAAAGTGCATACGGTTGTAGTTTGGAGTTACTTATATACATACCTATATCCATTGTAATTAGTAAGGTACATGAAGAGAAATGGTGTTACGGTGTGACAATATAGCAGTCATTCATAAATGTACAGTGGAAACTCGATAAAACGGTCATGGATGCATACAATGGTTAGCTTGATCATGCAATCATGATTTTGCACCCTAAGGAATTTGGCGTCCAGGTGATTCGGATTCGGTATGAGGTGAAGATGTTTTTATACCGGTCAAAACCATTTTATACCGGTTAGTACGGTACCCCTTGAAACAACATCGAGTTTCCACTGTACATACCGTAAAACTTGAATTACAAACCTACTCCAGATTACAATCTACCTCAATTATTAGCCTAGTATTTTCGTTGGTTTTATCTAGTGTAAGCCATTTACCATAATGCTATTCAGTTAGCCTTGGTTTTTTGGACAATTTCAAGAATTGTACGATAGACACTAGCCTAGGCTTTTAATTCAAGTTGTACGGTACTTGTACAAGTTCCACGAGTCCTTGTTCTCTAAACATGTAAGCACACACTGAGCAACTTATTTCTATGTACGATATGTAGAAAATGTTGACGAACCATATACACATGAGTTTACTTTTACTTCTTTTTTATTTTTCATCCATAAAATTGTATTAAAGCAATAATTGGATTCCTCTCAGAGCACACTAAAGTCTGAGAGATGCTCTCAATGTGTCTCCTCTGACAACCTCCGTTTTCTTCTCTACGAGTACATCTTCAGAAGAATCCGAGACGTCAGCATTTCATCACACATACAAACACAAACACACTCATAGAGAATTACAAACTAAATAGGGAATGCAGTCATGATGTACTTTACGGAATTAAACAAGACTTTGTATCAACCACACACACTCAAAAACAAACACATATACCTACAATACGATATATATATATGTCAATCCTCCCTTCACATCTTCCCAGTCCCTACTTTTCACTTTCACCAAACTTGATTTCGTGCAAAAACCTTTCCCTCAAATTTGAACTTTTTTTTCAAATATGGGGGATGTTGCCATATTTGCGATATGATTTTCCTTCACACATCTTTGGTGAAATAATAAAAAAAAAACTGCAAAGCTCAAAAATTCAAATGCTCATGCTCATATGAGCAAACAAAATATTCTGACACAAAGGAGAATGAATGTTTTTGATTATTAAAACATACAAATACAGAAGTGGAGGAGTGAATGTGCATTGGACCAATGAACACCAATAGTTGTCAGTTTTTTTTCTTCTTCTTGAATAAAGTGTGCTTGTGAATTGTGGATGGATTCAAGATAGAATCAAAACCAACACGTGTCCATACATCTTGCTGGCACTCAATTTGAAGTAAAATATAAAGTATGCCGTCTTTTACGTTTTATTTTCTGGGGGATGGGCAGCCATATGAAATCCAATCCAAGGGAATTATATATAGTCCTCGTACACATCAGCTTAGATTTATCGTGAGAGCAGACACACACACACAAATAAGGGAAACATGATAAGTTAGTCTTAGAGTTTCATGATATTACATTGTGCTTATAAACAAGCTGTGTATTGTGTATGCAGTATGCACGACTGTTCAAGTCTGATGGAGGAAAGAAAGCAGCTATAACCGTTATAAGTGTTATTAAAAATGAAATCTCCATTTACAACTCGCATGTAAAATATTTTGCATTTTCATGGAAACATACCTAAAACTGTCTCTCATTATTTTCATGTTACTTTATTTGCTCGAGCATACTGTATATAAAACAAATTTGACGTCTATTATACTACCATACAGACAGATAGGTGTAAATGTGTCCTCACGAGAAAGTTTCCTTTAGTTATCTTCATGGTCGTCTTGTCTATGTAATATGTACTACCACATGTAGAGACATGAGTAGACTCTGTTTGTATCTGTACGTCTTAAGTTTCACCGTGGATGTGGATAGTGGATAGTCTGTGAACGTAAGTGGTTTGTTCTCTGGTGTTGCTTTTGGATGTTGAATACCCACCTATGTGGAAATTGTGGACGTGGATGGGGGAAAGTGGGAAAGTGGGGAAAGTACAAGGTAAAAAGTAGGAAATGAGAAATTGGAAAATGCCTGCTGATTTTGTGAGATAATTCAGTTTCATCTTTCGTCTTGACTTTCTACATGGTAAAAGCCTTTGAAAATAGTCTCCAAAGGATTGCATAAAGGATGTCATTATTTCTTTTTCTATCTCCCCGTTATATATATCTACGATATGTGTGTACGATAGGTAGACATGATTTGTTATAATAGCATATAGCATAGCCTGGTTTATTATTACAACCCGTGTGTGTCATGTTATAGAGTATAGAGCAAATGAATTGTTGGGAATAGGAAAGTTGTTGGGATTCGATTGGAATCCTGCTAAATCAGTCGTACGATGATCAACCCTTGAGAACCTTCATGTTGATTGTCTATCCTCTCCACTCCAATCTCCCACTAACTTCTCCTCCGCGCTCACGCTCCTCACCATCCATCTGCATCTGCATCTGTATCTGAATTCTGTATAAACTGTCACAATATAAGTCTGTATGTATGTACATTAGAAATCTTCCTTCATTGATTCATTTCAACTCGGTTATACCCACCTTCCCATCCCATTCAAAATCAACATTTGAACAGTGTACTTTTTTTACTTTTCCTTTTCACAAGAAAAAAAACAAATTAAACTCACTGACTTTCTAGAGTAGAAATTTCGTTTTCTTTCCATTGAATGGAAATCAACATGCAACATAGAAAATCATCATTCATTTTATATGCATTCACCTTGTTTTCTCCGGAAGCACTGAATGACACCATTAAAAATTAAAATGATGACGAATCCTTTGGTCCAATTAAAATTCAACCGACTTTATTAATAACAGCTCGGGTTTCTCCATCATTACTCATTTTGCTTTCGGTTTTGTAGGAGGGAGACACGATGACAATTCGTATTCGTACACATATATTTGGATAGCCCCCCCCCCCCCCTCAAACGGAAATTTAATTTTTAGCTATGCGTTCCGAACAGAACAGAAGTGCACACAATGTACATGTAATACAATATAATGATGTAAGTTCCTTGCTCTTGTTCTTGCTGTGTGGGAAGCCGAGTTGAGTTGGCTCTTGGTAATTTGTAAAGACCCTGGGGGAAAATGAGTGCAATTCACAAAGTACTTCCGTAGGTTAAAGGTTTCGGTGATGAATGAAGCAAGCAAGCAAGCACATTTCCTTATGCATACACTTTCACTCTGTTATGCAAACCCGGAAATTCGACATTCAGTATTTTTCCATGTGTGTGTGTGTGTGAATTCAATTTCCCAGTCGTCGTCCTCTCCACATTGAGAAAAGAAATGAAGACGAATGTCTCGAGCTCGAGTGTATCCATCCCCCCCACCTATACCTATCTTACGTACACAGAAACGAAAAAATGTATTTATATATTCTACATTGTACATTGTACGTGTATTTTGTTAAGTGAACTCAGCTTGTTGCTACACAGTTTAGGTTTCCTTTTTTGTAAACTCTAACAATATATGGAAGTGGGGACAAATTCCCTACTCAGAGCTGAATTTACTTTGAGAAAATGTCGTAGACAATGTACATGCACGCATGCATGCAAAAAATAAATGTACATATATCGAGATAATCCCGAGCCTGAGAAGAAAAAAAATGACTGCCGCCGGTCAATGATAAAATAAAATGAGACTCGAGTCATTTCCTCTTATTGCTATCTCAAGATCGCCATCACGGTGATGAGGATGACAAGAGACAAATTAAATTTCCTCCCTCTCCATGGATTTTTTTTTACAACTTTGCTTGCATACAGTCGATAGTAGATCCTCCCCGGCTGACTGACCTTGATGTGAAACATGGCAATTGTGAATTATTTCCATTTCCTTCCTCTCACACTCATACAATTTTTACAGTCCTTATAAATCCAGAGTAACTTGATCCACCCTCGAGTCTCCCCCCCAAAAAAGAATGTATAAAAATAATGAGAAACACATCAAAAGAATATTCATACAAACATCCTCATTAAAATTAATCGGAATTTTAAGTGAACGATTTCCCCCATTCATTCACTCATTCTGCGCGCTTCCTTCGAGAGGAGGAGGAGGAGGGCCTTACATTCCCGTCCTCCGTATTTTATTGACAAGAGGGAACGAGTGAGCAAATATTGTAGAAAACTTGAAAGGTTACAGTCACATCTCGACTTTTGTGCAGGCTTTGTATGTATAGACATTCTCAAACGACAAATATCCACATGTACAGGACATTTTCTCTTTTATGTATGTGTTTCTCATCGTTTTATCTGTATATCTGAACAATAAATGCTACCTTGTCGGGATATTGTTTTGAAAAGTTGGCACATAATAAAGAAAAAGATTCGGTGAGTTTCTTTGGAGTTTGGAGTTTTTGTCAGATGAAGGAGATGGACGACTCCATCCAGTTTTTTTTATCTTGGTCACCGTATTGATTGTTGATAAAGATCTTGGACGTTAGTGATGTAACGTCTGCCCAACTATAAAACCATTCCCGTACTTATATATTTTTTTGTGATATTCCTTTTTGTATATGCTGTGGGATAGATAGATAGAGAGAGAGCGAGAGAGAGAGAGCGAGAGAGAGAGAGTGGTAGGGAAGTTACGGGAATGGGTGGGTAGTAATTGGAAATATAACCGGGTTAAATTGCATTTTCTGCTGTCTGTAGTCAAGTGACCAAGATAGGGATTCCATAGCAAAATGTTTTCCATCGCCTAGGAAGTTTGTGGGTGAGAAAAAAAGGCTGTGTGTGTTACTGTTTTGTGAGTGTGATGGTTGTGGTGGAGGATGGATAGGGAAGAAGAGAAAGATATCCAGAGAAAGTTTTAAACTTGACTAGTCCCCGTATAAATTCACATGTGAGAAACTCATTGAATTTTTCCCTCCACGTATACATTCAGTCATCCATATAAGAAGAATGGAATAACGTTGTGAAAAAACGGAAATGGAAGAAAATGGAGTTATTCTCATTCATCCCTTGCCTTCAACTTTCTCCACACACTCACCACACACACACACACACAATCTCACTCTTCTCTGTAGTCTTCAGCCAAAGAGTAAGAAAAAAAGTAAGAAAACAAATGTGTGGAGTGGGAAAGGATTGTTGTATAGGGTCGGTGGGATCCTTCTCATCTTGGCTTTCAAATGAAAATAAAAAGGGGAAAAATCCGTTGACTACCCGTTTTTTTTCCTCATCATCAATTTAGTTTCAGTTGTACGCCTCCAATTTAACAAAAGAAGGAACATACATAGTAGATAATGCATTATTCATGTTTTGGTGCTTACAAAAATTGCAAGGAATTTTTCTCAGTCTCTCTCCCTCTCTCTCTCTCTCCCTGACTATACAGTGAGTGAGAGCATCTTTCTTCGCCTCTTTCTCCCTCTAATGTAATGTTAAAATTAAAGATAAAAGGGAAGAAAAAAAATGAATTAGGATAAAAAGAAATGTGAAGGGGATATAGAGAGAAATGGAAAATTATTATTAGCTTTTTATTTATTTCAGCTCTTTCATTGACAGCCCCAGCCAAAGCTCGAACAGAACGAGAACAAGAACGCAAACCAGGACCAGAGAACCAGTCAACTCTCTTAAAGAAGGACAAAAAATAAATAAATGGCAATCTACAGCCATGCTATGCCAAGGGCCGTGACAAAATTTCAAAGCGCACAAACATCCGCAATCTTCAACTCTCCCAATTTCCCGTGAAGATAAAGGCAAAATAGAAGGAAAAAAAACGAAAAAAAATATATATTACCGCGTAGTAAAAGTGGAAGGATATTCGTTGGAGAGGAGAGAAAATGTCTTCAATGTCTTCAACCTTCACCAACAGACGCTGGCTCCTCGCCTATTATTGGGTCATTGGAGCATCCATCTTGGCATCATCATCTTCGTCCACTAACAACTACTCCATTGATGACAGCAAGGTAGTATCATAATCGATTAGTCCATCCACTTCTTCTCCATTTGAGTCTTTTTTGTATGTACATACAAAAACAAATTATGCTGTCTTTGATTCAAGCATAAAAAATATCATGATTTTTGTTGTTTTCCATTGTAGATGATGACATTGACGAGGCAATTGGAAATAATTGAAGGGATATCAGACTGCTCGTATGCAACGTTATGTACAGCCCCAACGGTTTCTTACAAAGTAAGAAGTTTATTGAATAAATTAATAATTTGAATAACAGACTAAATGAATTTTTACATGTAGGTAGTTTTCATTAATCATTAATTTCTATTTTCTATGATGTGTCTCCAGTTTTTCCCAAATGTCCCAATCAGTTCAACCCTAAATTTTGCACAATTAGCCAAAGAGAAAGTGGATTTGATTGCTTCATTTGTGCACAGATGGAAAACTAATTCAAGTGTCCCGACTAAAATTAATGGTGATTTTTCTCGACTAAAAACAAGCCTCAAAAATGAATGAATGAATTGAAATAGATTTATTTTAATTTATGAATTGTTGTTTATGAATATTTTTTTAGGTGAAATTAAGCTCATCAGTAGTATTCTACGAGTCATAAAATCCGTTCCAGAAGTGACAGAAGTTCGTTTCCTCGTGTACTTTCCACAAGTCAATAAGACGGCACACAAACATCATTGGTTGTACACATTGAATGAGTCTAGCAGTCAACAGCAGAGGAATAGAAGCAATAAAAGTGGGAATAATGGTGATGAAAATGAGGATGCTCAAGTGAAGAATGTTTCGGATCATGATTTTATCAAATATCCCTGGTTCATGAAACCACCCATTTGTGATTATAAAAATAACATGGATAATAAGTTAAGTTTGAAAGAATGCAAAGATGAGTTGTTGACACAGGAAGAGAGGAAACGTGAGGAGATGAGATTTCTCCCTGGTCCCGAATTTGGTCACTTCACTTGGCCTTACTTCAGATGCAGCAAATTCTCCGAATATTCTGATACGTATAGCAATAATAATAATAATAATAATAATAAGTTGGAACCATCTAGAGGGGGGTCAACAGGTGTCCATACAAATCAAAGTGATGAGGAAAGTGAGGAAAAACACGCAAATAATAATAATAATCATGTGGATGAACGTTGTGCTACAGCCCTGGATGGACTTTTCCTTGTTTCATACACTGCTGGCTTTCTCATGTACAATCAAGCCGGATACAAGTGAGTTGAACTGTTGACCGACTTTTCCCAAACCAAACCAACTGAATAAAATATACCGTATAAACTAGAATAGACTCCCTCTATTTTATAGAGTCCCCTATACAATAGAGTCCCAGGGATTGTATAACAGTTTTGAATTACAATCCCATGCTTTCAATGACATTCTCCGATTTAAATTACATTGAAAATCATCGATTTTAAGAACCCTCTTATAGAGTCCCACTCTATAATAGACTCCCTGGGAGTCTATTCTAGTTTATACGGTATATCTCCATTTTCTTTCAATATCCTATAGAAATAATAATATGTTTTTGAATTTCTTGTTTCTTTCGGGGGATGATTTCAGTGAAGCTTATGGCATCATAAGTTTTGACGTGAATCTCACGGATTTAGATATTAACCAGTGTGACTATAAAGATGAAGATGAACGAGCACAGGATATGAAAGAGAACCCACTTCATGTCTTTCGAGAGACACACAAATGTGATAGAACAAATACAACGGTAATACACACAAACAACAGTTTTTCGTGGAAATGAGCCAATTATTTTATTATTATTATTATTATCGTATTAATTATTATACTCAGTGATAAGCTCAAAACTGAATACAAAGTTGTTGTTGATTGTTTTTAGTGCCGTTTCATTCGTGGCCGGGGATGGCGTCAAGGCAGTTACGAATGTCGCTGCAAGGTAAATGATGTTATAAATAATGTAACATTCTTAATCCTACAGTCTACAATTTAAATTGATTAGCTCACCATGATGAATAATGTTTGTTTGTTTAATTTACTATATAGGAAAATCATTATGCCTTTCGTCAAGAGTGGAATAATTCTGTACCTGGACCGATGGCAGAACGTAAATTAAGCTCATTTCATTGGAAGAATGTGTGGAAGTTAGATGATAGAGATACACATATATGAATGGTGTTGTGCATTGTGATTAAATTAATGCAATTTTTTGTTTTATGAATTACAGTTACATTTTCGGAGTTTGGCCAATATTCTGAGAACATGTCATCCCCAGAATGGAGATCTTATCATGATACAGTTACATGTAAACCTTGTCCGAAAGGATGTGAGAATTGTACAACTGGTGAAAGCTGCCTTGCTGATATTAGTTGGATGTTGCGGTACGAGATTCCACAGACTATAGTTTACTTCTTTATTGTGCAGAAAACCAATTGTCAATTACTTGGAAATACAGAATTTACAAAATTTTCCACAGAGAGAGAAAGAGCCATGTGAAAGTACATAGAGAAAGTTCTCGCAATTATTTTGCTGAGCTGTCGCTGCTCTCTGTTGGTGAAAGCAGTCAAACTGACAAAGCCTTTCCGCACTGAATCTTTGTTTTTTTTTTTTGAGTTTACCCTTTTTCAAACTTGTATCATCATTTCATACATACTTGAGTCCTACAAAATTGTTAGGGGAATGTATGAGATGCAAATGGAAATGGAGTTGTTTTTTAACAAGATTACTATGCTCGGAGGAGGAGATGCTGTACATTTGGAAACACATTTAGAAAGAGTAATTATATGAAATGTACAATGAACCGCAGTTTCATTGGATGACGAGTTCTCCTTAACCAAAAATGTTTTTCTATGTTAATCTACTTTTTGTTTATTTACAGAATTGGACTCTTGAGTGTCTCAATGGTGAGCATTGCTTGCACAGCTGGAATCATCCTGATAGGTATATATTCATTTCAATTACACACGCGTTTCTTTCCATGTTTTCCCCTCTTTTTAGTTTATTACAGCATATATATATGGAATTGCATTATAAATTTGAACCTGATGAAATGTTCAAAGTGTCGTCTCCAAATGTATATTTTATGTGTTTATTATTTCGACAGTGTACAAATATCGCAGGGTCCCCGTCCTCAAGTCTTCCTCACCTATTTTCCACTGCATTGTTCTCGTGGGTTGCATCATCATGTACACTGAGGTAAGTGCCCAACACAGGGAATTTGACATCTCATCCCCTCAAACTTTGGTACACAGTGGAAAATATGTACTTATGTGTATGAAAGGTCCTGTAACAGAGGAGAGAATAACGTACGATAATATTTCATGAAATATCTTTCGTGGTTCTGTAGATGGTTGCACTGTTTCCAATGCTCACACAATCATCCTGCATTGCGGTCAAATGGACTCGACATTTAGGATTTGGAATTACTTACACAGCATTGTACATGAAATTATGTCGGTACGAATCAAATCAATCAATAATATCCCTTGTCATTTATTTATTGTATTTTCTCTCCGTTTCTCCGAGAGTGATATCACATTTAACATTTGACCGTAATACGATCTGCTATTGCATACAAAGTAATGGAGTTTTTTTTTGAATGGAGGATTGAAACGTAAATCAAAGAGGTCCATTATCCAAAGTTACCTGTTAAGCCCTGTAAAAGAAAATTCTTTCTTCCCTTTGCCTGTGGGATAGGAAGCTGTATAATACTGTATAAAACTGTATATATATATAGCCAGGAGTTCGGGCTCCAAGAATTGATGAGCCTCAAGTAGTTTTGTGGAGTGAAGCTTCAAAAAGATTTATCTCTTAGTTTTTTCTCCCTACATTTTGATTTAGAACTGGAACTTGAGAACAAATATCGTATGAAAAATTGTATACATATAAAACTCATGGTCTAGTCAAAGTTTTCACTCTTTCTCTCTCTCTTTTTCTTATAGTTAAGTAGTACAAAAGAATTCTGTTGCTATAATAAAATGGACAGTGCCCACAACCAATTTTTCCAAATGTTCAAAGACAAACTTTCTTCAAGAAATTCTCTTCAAGTTATTACGTTAGTTTTTAGTTGGTGCAAACTTTATTTCTCATAGTATACTGTTTTTTGTTTACTTTTCTTTTGAAATAATATAGATATAAAAAAATAGAGTTTTTGTGAACAGCTGATCGTGAGTCTACAGTTCTATATACAGACAGAGAAATGGGAACGGCGCAAGTAATGTTCATTTTTTCCGCAACTTCCAAGTTTCCTTGTGAATGACAATATATAAATAGAGCACATAACTTAAAAGCAGAAGCCTTTTTTTTATTAACTTTCCCCACTTTCCCCTTCCCTTGACTCCCTGGGGGTTCCTCTTTTGTTGTCCACGATCAACTCGGGAGTGAGTAATTGATAATGTATGGATAGGCCACTTGTTAACATGTAGAATAAAACAAAAACTCATCCACACAGTTTAACATCTCGAATTTGTTCACATTACAGGCGTCATTGGCTTGTTCGATTGACAGTCCAATCATGTCCATTAAATGTATAATCTCATCAAATGAGAAATGAAACACTTTTTTGTTTACAGTATATATGAAATGTTGTTGACATGACATATTGAACCCTGTTTTGTTTCTAGCGTGTACCTAACTTTTCGAGTGAAATCAGCGCACAAGATCAAGCTGACTGAAAAGCATTTACTCCATTGGATGAGCCCCATCATGGTCATCATGCTTCTTTATTTAAGTGCTTGGACTCTCAGCGCCCCTCCAACCATTGAGATAATGAAAACGACATATGAGAAACGTTTCAGTCAATGCATTTACAATTGGTAAATCTCGTAAATCCTCATAAAGTAAACCATTTTGATTGTGTACGTGTCTTCCAATGGAATTCTCCGATTGGAGAATCCAAATAATTTGTCCCGTATGCGATAAAATTTGTATTCTATTCTTGAAAATGAAAACCTTTTGGGAATCAAGACAGAAAGAAAAACATTTTTTCTCGAGGCTAAGAAATCAAATCAAATTTCCTTTTGAGAGGATAAGTGGGACTGACAATTGACAATGACATGTAATGGGATTTCTTTCCCTTCAATTTTTTTTTTAGGTGGGATCACGCTTTGGCCACCGGTGAAGTAATCTTTCTCTCATATGGAGTGTGGATCTGTTACAGAATTCGTTCTAATGCAGACGCTCAATTCATCTCCTATGCCATCTACAATATCGCAATCATCAATATTCTCATGGTGGCTCTTCAGTGAGTAGAATAATTTAAATATTCTTCTTTTCCTTTTACTCTTTCTTTTACTTTCTCCTCCAATTTCCTTCCAATTCGAATTCGAATTCGAATTCAAATGCCTCAAACTTGAAAACTTTGATAAAAAGCGCCCAGCAATTTTTTTCTCCTAGAGACTTTAAGTCTCTCGCTTGCGCTCTCTTGTAAACCCCCAAAAAAAACCGACGAAAAAAACGTGAGAGTAACTGTTTCTCTCCATGCATAATTCAATGGTAATGCATTTTCCATTTCCTTGTGAAATCTCCTAACCTGAAACTATGACGCTCTGATTTCCCTCCATTTTTTTTCTCGCTATGGATGGACTACCATTACCCATCCAAATTGTCCTTCTCTCTTCCCAATTCGACTCGGGCAGCTTTCCAGATGTCTTGTACGACGAAATCCTAACATCTAAAAATCCCCTCCCCCCCAAAAAAACCATGTCCAAATTCTAAGTCAATAAAAATACATCGAAATATGTACTTGAAAATATACCTACAAATGTATATACGTATATATATATCGTATGGATTCCCATTTCACTTCCTCACACACGTAATTTTCTGAGGGAAAACTTTCATCTGTATCTTCTTTGTGCCTTGTACAACTTGGAATGTGGATGTGGAACTACTAAACGAGTGGATTATACTAGTACTCAAGAAATAGTTTTGAGTTAGATGGTGGAATTTTGGGGGGAAACTTGGAATTTCTAAGATGGTATACATATAAATATATATATTATATTATGGGCCATCGCATCATTTCATTTTGTAAGAGAAGAGAAGAGGGAAGAGCGAGAGAGAGCATGTTTTTTTTTGTTAGTAGGTGAGTTGTCGCAATGACTTTTAAACATCATTGTCATTACTCCTTGGAGCCCAATCCGCATCCCTATATATATATGTTTATACAGAATACAGATATATATGCATATGCATACATATGACCAC
The DNA here is from genome assembly GCA_034699125.1 of Gisinianus flammeolus. Taxonomy (NCBI): domain Eukaryota; kingdom Metazoa; phylum Arthropoda; class Collembola; order Symphypleona; family Katiannidae; genus Gisinianus; species Gisinianus flammeolus. Next base: position 28,385 of record JAIUND010000155.1, on the reverse strand, counting down.
CTAGATTTTATGACTTTTGCCACACTTTCTTCTTCTTCTCACTCTGGTCTCCCTGAAACTTTTATTGTACTCCTCACCACCATCTTCCTACTTTCCGTTTTTAAACCTCCATTTCCTCCTTTTCCCTCCTAGTAAAAGTTGCGGTATCCTATACCGCCTACAAATTGTTGTTTAATTCAACAGATTATGGATTATATATACTTACTCCCTTTTGTTTTCCCCAACAAGATTTATATTATTGCTTGCCACAGTTCCCATGTATAAACGCTCTCTTGGAAATATCTGCACATGAGAGAGAGAGAGAGAAAATGCTTTACATTTGATTATATTTAAATACTAAGAAGGAAATTCCCAGACAACGCCTACAGGAAACTGAAATCCAGTGGAGAAAGTAAAAATGAGTTTAGAAATCCAATTCCCCGTGTCTATTTATACGTATTGTGTATTTATCTTATATGTACCTACATGTATGAGCTTAATGACTTTCAGTGTACTCAAACTGTACTCAAACTCAAATATCATACAAAGTACTTACGAAAATATATACTAAAACTAAAACGTCACGATTCAAGGAACGTCTCCAATGTGTTTTACTACACACAGAGAAGATGTATTCATTTGCCCTGTATTCTTTTAACCACTCTATATACACATGTCTACACATTAGACGATAAAGGGAATTGAGCCTGAGAGAGGAAATAATAATGTGTTGTTGTTGTTTAATTGTAGTTTAGTTGTGCTCCCAAATGCGGGACCCGACTCCAAGTACCTCTTTGCATTCATACGTACTCAGATGTCTACTACTCTGACCATAGCTTTGGTGTTTGGGAGCAAGGTAATTAATTTTTCATTTATTCCTCAAAATACACACTTATACCTACTTACTTACTGTATAGATACATTCCCTTGTAGTGTTTCCCCATTGTTGTTGGGGTCCACCACGATTTTATATGGAATTCAATAGTAAAAATATATCTGTATCTGTATATAGTTGATAGCTGGTAGATTTGAGGGAGAGAGAGAGAGAGAGAGATTTTCAAAGGAGCTCCACTCTCACTCGGGCACGTATTACGTACCTATAAACACAATATGTACCAAATTCATCTCACAAATTCGTGGTAGCGGTAACACGTTAAACATTTACCTAGAGCGAAACTACAAAGTATTTTAATTAACCTAGTTTTTGAGTCTCCACCTCTCTATCTCTCTCCGTATACACAGAGATATTCTCTGTACTTATAGTGTATGAGTGTAAGCAAAAGTAAAAAAAAAAATAGTAGTCTCATGAGATTAGCTCTTTAAGAAATTTAAATTGAATGCATTATGCAGAGAACTGATGAAACTTCTTATGAAATTCGGAATACAGATACCAAGTGGAGTGTGAGGGAAAGAAAGAGAGAGAGAGTTTTGAGCAAATTCACAATGTGTGAAATCAATTATTAGAGAATCCGGGAGAGAGAGAGAGAGGGAGAGAGGGAGGGAACGGAAGATGCCCTATAGAGAAAAGGAGAGAAAGATGGGGAGGGAATGAACATTATTTGTATTGTTAATAATTGCTTTGCAGCTTTATGGCGTACTCTGGGGAAAGCCCAAGGAGGTGAAGGAAATGCCAAACTCAGCCAATGGATTTGGCCATGATACTCTTGACCTGGCTGAAGAAAATCAACAACTAAAGGTAAAGCTGGATATCTTCCATTATCTCTATATGTATAAAGTAATCGTTTTCCAAGCACATGGAAATTAATGACTTTTTTTCTTCACTGTCAGTCTTTTCTCTCCTTCTTTCGTCGTTTTCTTTCTCGGAGAGCTTCCTTTTCAATTTTCGTTTTTACCTTCCATTTTTGTCAGCCCTTTCATTTCCACATCATGAGCTGGCAGAATATAAAAATCAACCAACTTTTTGTGTGTCTATTCTCTATCAATACTACGAATATTGATGATGAGAAAATAACTAGCAGCAAACGAGTTTTTTAGTTGGAATTGTTGGCATTTTTGCTGTTTCTAGAAGAAAAAAGAATTTACCGTTAACTCAAAAAAGTCAGGGGGTTTTTATAAGTATGTACGATATTTCCTGTACGAGCTCTTTTATATTTAATTTTTAGTTCTAAGTTAGAACTTCTGACTAACTAATACAGTTTTTTAAATTAGTGTATACATGAAATCTTTTTAAAAGAGATGGATTTAATTAAATTTCCCCAGTTGGCTATGGTTTATTATTTGATATACAGATATAAGTATCATATATGAGAGTTCAAAGTTGGGATTTTAGGATTGAGCAACAATTTTAGATGTCAGAGGAGTTTACTTTGTGTAATGTATATGATATGAACGTAGAAGTAAAGTGAAAAGGGGGTGGTAATAAAAAAGGGATGATGAGAGAAAGCTGGACGTTGTTTTGGGGGAAGGGAGTTGAGAAATGTAGAGAATACACTCTGTGTTTTGGACCATAATGGCAATAAGTGAACGTTGAGCGTATTAGATTTTAGGATTTGGTAGTGTGTGTGTGTGTGTGTTTTTATGTGTACAAAGCAACGAGCAAGTGCAATGTAGTGTGTAGTTGGATTTATTGTAGTGGAGACATATGGATATTCAAGTCATTGTGTGTATATATAAATTTAAAGAGAGTATAAATATATATGGAGGATTTTGAACACAAATGTGGTTTCTTGTTGTTGGTGGCAGGACGAGTTGGTGAAGCTGGCTGGCCAAATGGAGCGGTTAAAAGTCTTTGCAATGGGGAAAAACAATCCTCATCTGAAGCAGTCCAGTGCAAACATTTCCAGTGCTGATTTAGAGTTTAATAGCAACCGGCTCGAGACTTTCACAACGCTCTGACTAGAGTTTTCCAGTATAGAAACATATGTTTGACAAAGTCACGTTCACCTTCTTGAAAACTCCTTGTGTGTGTGTGTGTGTGTGAGTGTGTGTGTGTATTGCCACACACCCAACATCCACCCCCACATACAAGTTTTTATTTTATACACAATACACACAGTTTTATTTATCCATATACAAGCACTTGAAAAGTTCCATTTGTTTGTTTGTAGTCAAGTTTTAGTTTTAGCCAAGATACTCTTCAACACGCTGCACAAATCCTCACACACAAGTTTCGTGGACTATATATACAGAATAAAGTACTGAACCCTCGTTTCTACACTTTAGCTACATAGTTTATTCTTTAAATTATTTTTATTGAATTGAATACAAAATAATCAAGACTCGATAATATTTGAACGCAATCAAGAGAACATTTTGCTCACTTTAACTTAACTTTTTATGAAAGATTATGATATAATTAACTGTAAAGACTTTTCAACGTGATTTTGTTATACATATATATACTGAAAATATTTGATTTCAATTTCAGCATCTGCGTTGATACACACACACAAAAAAAAACATGAATCTCAACACACGCATTTCGTTTTGTATATTATATGGTCTCGGTATTTTAAATGTTATGGACGAATCTTCTCGCCGCACAAGTGAAATGTTATACGTTATATATAGATATATCTGTATTAAATTAAATACAACTTGCAGTTTCATATTTATTCATGTTCATCATCGTTGTGAAAATTATCTAATTACTTTCCATATATGAATTGTCAAATCCATTTGTATCTGTGTATGTATAAAAGTTTCCGTTAAAAAGTACCTACTTAGATTCATTCCAACTCGTTTTTACATGCTCCATCGAGTTTTCCTAATTTACTAATTAATTAAGTGATACACATTCCATTTTTTCCTAGATCCCACATATGACTAATTCATAATTGTTTTTCTACAGATATAGTTCAACTCTCTATTTATTTACATACAAAAACGACAGCGACTAAATGAATTAGTAATGTTAGCTAATGTACCTCAATCCGTAAATACTTTAGTCATTATTGTCTCGTCAGCTACTAAATAATTGTCTATTTAAGTATTATGTATACGAAAAGCGTCAAGTTGTTATTATATTAAGTACAATAAAGTAATAATAATAATTATAATTACATTTAATTGGTTTAACGTCAAACTGTGAATATGTTTCAAAAAATTCAAGTTTTGATGTTGTGATGAAACGGAAATATAATATAATATATATAATAAAAAATGTATTTAAAAAATAAAAAATATATATGAAATAAACATACAAATTTAATACAAAAAAGACACTTAAATTATTTTTTAATTTTGCTATTTCATAACTGAATTTTCATATCATTCCAATTACTGGACTCTCTCCACAGTACAAAAAATGAGGAGACGTCTTCAAATGAAAGATAAAGAAGATTCCGGCTACACAGTGGTAAAAGTATGGTAAAAGTGATAAAGCAGAAGCATCAAATTTTGTAATGAGATGCGAGAAAATAACAAACCCTTGAAAAATAGTCTAAAAACTGAGAACACATTCCATATGGAAATACATAAACATAAAATCTTTGGATCGCGTCCGTAGTGAGGGTGTGCAAGTGGATGAGATATAGATTATATAGACTATCAAGATTATAGACTTCATAAAAGTTATACGTACAAAAGTTATAAAATGAAAGAAAAGTTTTCAAACAAGACGACGAAGAAAAAGATTGTAAGAGGAGCGTCAAGGTAAAAAGTAATAAAGGTTTAAATAAATAAATGAAAATAATATTAGGATTTATGAGTAGTATCTTGTGAGACTCTCGGGTAGCAGTTTTTTTCATTTCGCATCTTGAGCTTTTTCCTTATTATTCACAGTTGAGTTTTACTACGGTTTCTGGGCCTGGTGAGAGGAGGAAATGAATGGAGAGAGAGAATGTACAAGGAAGGGTGTCAGACATGGAAGAAACCTCCATATATCAACTAGACTACGGTACATCATTTTGTAGCTGCTTATTATCCAACTTTCTCTTCTTGTTGTTGTTGCTCAAGATTCAAGATTCAAGACTCAAGGCGCATTTTGTTTGTCTACTGATATGTAATGTACCACATTCACGGAAGCGCCCTCAAACTCAGACTTAGATGAGGAAATGAGAGGGACAGAGAGAGAGAGATAGGAAGGTTCTCCAGGAATTTATTTAATAAATAAATAAGGACTCCTCTCCTCGTCGTGGTGAGAAATGGGTGCATTTCATTTGACTCGATGAGCAATAAAGAGCAGCTGTGCTACAAAAACCCAATCATTTGTGTTCATATACATACTATACAAATTGCACACCTTTTTCCAAGGTTAGACCGAGAGAGACTTTGAACTCACTTTGTATATATTGTACAAAATATATGTGCATAATAATGATTGCGCGTGATAAAAGTTGCATTACGTGCAATTACATCTACCCATTGAAAATGCATGGAGATCCAAAATTTGGATTCCAAATCCCGATTTGCCAAAAACTATAAAGTTTGCTCCTTATATTTATAGCAAACTTTATAGTTTGTCAGTTTTTTGGCAAAGACGTTTTGATTTTGCTGCCGACATTCAAAAATTCAATGTTTTTTTCTTGCAAATAAAAGTATTGCAAAAACAATCCAAATCCGAAACAAAAAAAACCTTGGGAAATTGGACTAAAAATGTCCATGAAAAGAGCATACAGGGATTTGTGTTTAGATTACCCAATGTTATGAAATCAAATACTCAAAATTTGACTTGATAGTTTACGAATGTGATAAAGCAACTTTGAAAAATGTCTAATAAAATTGTCATTTCCTGCACGGTTTACTCTTTGTGTGTGTGTGTGTGTGCTGTGTGAAATAAATGTTGACGAAAGAGAAAGGGGAATGAGTACATAAATTGTGAATGCATGACTGAATTCGGATTTGGAATGGACGATTACATATACTCGCACTCGGTGACTTTACTTGACTTTCCCTCTCTCCCTTCCCCCCTCTCTCTCCTCTCTCTCTTCCTCTCTCTTTCTCTCACTTCTATGTCCGTCCGTCTTTCTTCCATCTCCCAGCCCAAAATCCAACAAACAATAAGTTCCGGGAAAGCCTTGAGCAAATTTACAGTCCAGCTCCTGCCTACACACAGCTCAATATCCTACAAAAGGCCAAATTCAAGCTGTCTCTCTCTTCTCTCTCTCTCGCTGGGAGTCACAAAACCTTTTCCACAATAACACGGCACTCACATCAATATCAGCTGTGTACTCACTTTTGAACCTACATCTAGACTCACACGGACTTGTATGAGGCGACGAGATTACTTAAGTACTTGATCGCATTTATAATGTTGAATGTTGCATATCACGCACACACATAGAGACAGACACTATGAGTGCGTGTGTATTTGTGTATATCCTATCAAGTCTTTTACGACAAAGTACAATTCATTGCATACAGGGGATGAAGAGGAGTGGGAAGGAAATCCCTCGTCTGTATATTGTATGTATATATATATATGTGTGATACGGTATTATTATGGTAAGCTCAATTCAATTTCCTCTGGAGGAGGTAATTGAAAATTCAAACTAACGACAACGACAGTCAGGACTTACTCAGATTAGAAACTAAGATGGAAAATCTTCTTTGCATAATTTACACTGGCTTTTCCATTACTTTCCCCTTCTTCTCCCAATCTCACCTTGTCAATAGTCGTCCATCGGCATCGGCATCGGCATTGACATCGACATCGACATGGAATTCCATCCTCATCCTCATCTTGATAAAGGTAAACGATATTTTTTTTTGTGCATTTCAAATAACTTTTAAAGCTCTGCAATCTTTCTACGATCGAGTAGTCGATTGGAATTCTACTTGCATATATATAAATTTTGATATAGAATCCACACTGGTTTTTTCCTTCTATATTCTGTAGGCTGTATAGGTATGTACATACCTACTCTTACTTAAATGGATGATTACACTTCCCCATTTATTTGAATTGAATACACTTCCTTTCAGTTTCAGGCATCATCATATATTTCTCTTTCCTTCCTTCATTCCGTCCTGTATTTATATCGTATGTATATATCCCTCCAGGAAATACTCACTCCGTGAACAAACTCTCATTTGACATTGAATGCATGAGAAATGTACATTTGTCTACTGATTTGTTCCACTTTTCAATTTGCATTTTATTATTGCCCTATCGTCCTGGTTGGCAAGAGAAATCCAATGATTTATAATCATATATCAAGGAACTAGAAACAAATAATATATTTCGTTTTACCCCCTTTCCCCCCACATCCGCATCCCCTTCAATTGGAATTTAAATTGTGAATTCCATTTCTTCTATTACATATATAATATATAAGTATAAGTATATATAATAAATACACAAGGCCAATCTATAAAAAATTCTTTAGAAAAAAAGGCAGATTCTCTCCCTCTGCTTGCATTCGTGTGCAATTCAACTTTCAACTTGAAAGGGTCCACTTTAAGTTTCATCTGGAGAAAAAAAAAATCTACAATCATATATGCAGCGTACTCGAATACATCTTACAGTCTTACACCATTCCCCCCCAAAAGCCAAAAAAACTGTTCTAGTACAAAGGAGAGATGGTATTACATTTTTTCAAATAGAAAATGGCTGCAAGCTGTCTTGGCTTTCATCTTGAAATCCTGTCCAATGTCGAGACTCGAGGAGAAAAGGAGAGAGAAGAGAGAGAGAAGAGAGAGGAAGAGGAAGAGAGTGAGGGAAAAAAGGATACTTTTCTATTAGGCGTTTTGTGGAGTGAGCATTAGATTTGCAGTGCACGGATGGGTCCCATTGCATTGGTGGGAACTGAGAAAGTCAGTCAGTTTATTCAAGTTTATAATAGGAATAAGATGATAGGAATTCCTGGAAAGTAAGAAAGGGGAAAAGTTTACAGCGCTCCTATTCACCTTCACCAATGCTCTCAGTAGTTTGGATCAGATCAGATTGAAGTTACTCTCTCTCTTTCTTCTCACTATCCTTCCTTGTACGACGTAACAGTGACTGTCTGCCCGTGTATATGTATCTGTGTAAATATATGTAGAGACCACAAAAGTATGAGATTCGAAGAATGAGAGAGTGAAAGAGAGAGAGAGTGAAAGTCACATCTGCTCCTCGTGCTGTTGCTGTTGCTGGGGAATATCGTGAATCGATCCAAAAGAGAGAAATTTCAAGTTGTACCCTTCTCGAGAGTCCCAAACAAACGACGGATCCCAACTATGTATGTATGGTTTGTATACTATCTGTATGTACATACTACATGCCGTGTCGCTACGCTTTCCCCTCTGTATTCTACATCTACATGATTATGCATGATATCCCTTCCAGGCTGACTGTGTGTGAGCGTGTAGCCATTCAAACCCGCATCAACTACATAGTATACTCTATGCATACATACATACTGAATTGTATTAGGTGTATCACTCATCCTCCATATATATTACACATGCATCCTCACGAGAAGTGACTGACTACGGTTCCATAACAATATACGATATATATATGTATATAGGCTCTGTGTCTGTTCTATATGTACCCGCATTTCTTCTTATATATGTATGTATCCCCATTTTCATTCCCCTCTCGAATCGTGTAAAATGTGTGCACTGTGCATGCACATGCAATATATACATATATAGGGCTACAGGATCCGGATGTATGTATAAGTCTAGTTGTAGAAAGTGGGAAAACCTTCCCTTCTGAGCCCGTGAATACAGTAAAACCGAGTTGAGACGAGATGGGTAATGCGCACTCCCCAGTCTCCAAGAAAAACACGAAGTAGCAGAGAAAAACACGAACACGATCTTGTGTTTAAATCCCAATCCACTCTTCCAATGTGAGTACCGAAACCAATATACGTTCAAATTACAAATACACGCAGAGAGAGAGAGAGAGAGAAACCGAGACAGACACATATACAAATATACATACACACAATTCAAACATAGGAAATAATAATAATATCTGTTGTTGTGTTGTTGAGAACTGTGAACAAACTGTGAAAACTGTAGAAAGTAAGCGAAAGAATTTATTCAAGTAGAGCAAAAAAAGAAGGACTCCTGCTTAGTGTTAAAAGGAAAGAAGAAGAAACCAATAGTTTGTACATGTGGTGCATTGAATTATCTGTAGATAGAAAGTGTGGAATGAACAAACATTAACCCACTATTAAAACCAAGAGACTTTTTTTTACCGAAATTACAATTTTCCTTGGTTTCCATTGGAGCTTGAAGAAGGAAGAAGAAACCAAAGTCACGTCTTGTGAGGTTCTCTCCTGTTAATCGAAATCGAAACTGAGGAGCTGATAATAGACTGGAATACTTTTGCAATTTTAACAAAATTACCTATACGGTACTTCTCTACTTTCTCTGTCGATACTTTCTTTACTACTACTCGTCTGCGTCTTCTGTTGTCTGCTCAATATTGAATGCTCACATTTCTCTACTGACAATTGACATCGATACACAAACAGCTCAGAACTCTCTGCACTCACTCAATCTCACACTAGTCACAACATCAAAAATTAAAGTTGCTCTTTTAAATGTACAGTGCCAAATGATATCGCTAAACTCTCAATTCGTTTCTTAATTACAAAAAACACAATTTCGTCGTCTTCCTTTGTCTTCTTCATAATTCTCTCCTTTTACAACAAATTCATTCTCAATTTTCTTAGATAGGATATTTGAGTTGAAAATGATTTCAGAGTTTCTAATTCCCATCAAAAAAATTCTAATCAACGGCTTGTGTTTGTTTTAACTGATCGGGTGTGTGTCATCGCCTCATCGCATTTCAAGTTTTTTTTGTAAAGTTGAGTGCTTCCAAAATGATAAAAGTAGTTCAAAAAATTACATATTGAAAAGAAAAAAATGAAATCATTTGCAAATTAACAAAAGTAAAAAAAGAAAATTAATAGAGATTTTTTTGAAAATGGGGAGACAAAAGTTGAGAGGATGTCCACGACTGATGAAGAATAATAAGGATAATAAAATGGAGTGTGGGACATTGGGACAATTAGGGAAATGTTCCAAATGGTCTATTTGCTCAAATTCTAGAGGACTGAGAACAACATTGACAATTTGCTTATTAATATTTTCCCTGGTGCTCACATTTGGCGTTGATCCAAGTGAGGAATGTCAGCAAATAGAAGACGAGAGTATTAATCAAGATATTGAAAAAGAGTCGGGGGATATGAGCCTGAACAATGGGAATGAGAACAATGGTCGAAAGGCTCATTTTCATAGGAGGAGAGGTAATACGGAAGGAGATATTCCATCACAATTCATCAACACTCAGACGACTAATACTAATGCAAATGGAAATGGACATGGAAATCCACCTCCCACCAACGACAATAGTATGGAGAAAATGAACAATGGGAATCCCAACGTAAATGATCGTAAGGGGAAAGTTTTGAATAAACAACCGGGAGTCATCTGCCCGGATATTTACCCTATTGACAGTTTCCCCCCCAAAGCCCCAATCATCCCTGACATTTTTACGGTGGCAGTGGAAACTGTTTTGTTAAAGGTTAGTAACGGTAACTTAATATGTATACATTTCCTCTCCATTCCTATACCGTTATCTCCTTCTTATAGCTACAAACTACTAATTACTCAATCCATATACGATACACAATTTTGTATCACCTTCTATGATTTCTACCCCCCCCCCCCCCCATTACCAGAACAAATTACGCCGAGTCTTCTTTTCCGCTCTCAAAATTTAATTAATTGGAATTTAATACAACATGTATATTCACTATATGAATTATCCTTGTGTACCTTTAATTCCAAAATGTCCCTGTATATATGTACATAGACTATGTACATATTTTGTGAGGGGGAAAACCGTGGTAGTCACTCAAGTCGGCGCTGCTAATTGCTGTCTTTGTCTACCAACAATGACGACAAACAATAATTTCTTGGATTTTCCAGTGATATGTCGTTATGATACTTGTCGTCATGATACTTTTACATTGTGTTTAATTTTGTAGGAACAAAAGAGACAGATTTGGAACTTGCACGTGGACCGAGTAGAGAAAATAGTCGTCCATAAAGTGGATCTACCCAATATTAATGGGAAACGCTATGAATGTTTCTACTCCAAAATTGTACGGGATTTCAGATCCGGTGAGTACATATTATTATACACAATACACAAATACAAATTATCCAAACGAATACAATACAATAATATTAATAATAGCTCGATTGATATTCAAACGGGGGAAGTGACATTTGAACCTTTTAAAAACAGTTGAAGGTCAACATTTGAGCCGGATTTAGGATAAATGTAAAGTGTTTTCTAGTTTTCTCGGTTTATTTGTGACAATAAAAATGGAAAATTCAAGGCAAACACAATTCTTTTCTCTTTTTTTTAAAAAAAAAAAAAATATGTGAATGTGTGTACAAATAAATGTGCATATATTTTTATGATATTTGGAGATATGGTTACTTTTTTAGGTATCCACTAAAAAATGTCACTAACGTCAGTTAGTGAAAGAGCCAAGAAAGAAGTTGTTATTCTTATATCATGCTCCGGATTCTTTTTATTTCATAGCTTTTTACTTTAAGTTGAGGTACATATATTTCTTCCTTTTTTTTGGAGCATTTGGGGGAGCGATATAGAGGGACGAGAGAGAGTGCTCTTTTAGAATAGAAATCACTTTCAAATACTTTCCCATACACAGGCAGACAGATAGATAGACACAGCTACCGTGTCTGTCCATATATATTGAAGTAGGGAAAGTAGTTTCCGTTCCGTTATTTCGTTCGCCTCAATGACCTCTTTATCGTCCTTCATCTTTCATTCTCCTCGTCGTTTCCTTTTTTCACAGTTTCCCGTGTTTTTTCTCCTGCTCTTTCCTCTTACTTGGAGTCGCACGTTGAATATTGCTCAATCCATGTACGAGTTTTTCTTGTACAATCTTTACGGTCTCTCTCTCTCTCTCTCTCTCTCTCTCTCTCTGTACATTCGCTCGCTCACTCACTCACTAATGCCTATATACTTACGACTACGAGAATCCCCTGCTGACGATATACAAGGAAAGTTTTCTGTATATAATATGTACGAAAATCTACCGAAATGTCTGTCTACAATGTGTGTGAGCTTTCTGTTGACAGGTCTTGAATTTAGAATTTCCAATGGACAAGGCACAGCCGACTGCATCGTCGAACCCATTAACAACGAGAATGAACTCACAACGCACAATTTACGAAGATTCATGCTGGAGCACGCCAAGCTTTTGCTCAACTTTGATCCATCCTTCGTGAATTATTGGGGAAAGGTAAAAAAAAAAAAAAACTAAACTAAACTAACTAACTAGCACACAGTCTTCCTTATGCATGCAAAAAAAAAAAAGTTGACAGAACATGGGAGCAGCCCGTGAAACTTTTTTTATCCCTCTTCCTTTCCTTCTCTTCAATTCTCTGTACACATTCTCTCTGAAATTCTTGTTAACAACACACACACAAGTTTTCTTTTCGTCACTTCCATTTTCCATTTGCCATTCTCCATTCTTCTTCAACTCGACTCGTTTTGAGATGTGAGTTTAATACATAGCATATGTGCATGCATATGCTATGTCAGTTTTCTCTTCCTTCCTTCCTTCCTTTCCTTTCCTTCCTTCCGACCGAAAACCCTCAAGCCAAAAATCTCCAACAAAAACTTTTCTAATCACTAGCAAATACAGCATTTTACATTTAGATTGCATTTGCCTTTGTGTGCTTGGACATAATGAGCCCGCATTAAGACAGAAAGGGTGACATTTCCAGACACATTTCTTTCCTACATTTAAATGTCACTCTTTCAACGTCCTCACCACACACAGAATATTAATCAGAAACTCTCACTTCCTCCCCCCCCCCCCCACTAGACAAAAAGTGTTATTTGAGAATCTGGACGTGATAGTTTGAAGTTTTTTGTGAGAATTGTCTTTGCTTTTCTACACAATATATTTTTACAATGGAATTGTTTACACTGCTTATAAAATTAGAGATAGGTTTACGGGCTTACAGGAAAGCGTGTGTGTAATAGATTATTGTGTCAATATCAAGGATAGAAAATACGTAGGAGAGAGAAAGAGAGTTATGATTATTATAAGCTCTGGATTTGGAAGAGAATAAAATATTTTTCCTTGCGTTTTTCCATATACGTCTAATAAATTCTGTAATGAGAAAGTTAGAGGATTCTCATTTCTCGTTAGAAAACTAGAAGGAAGGGAAGGAAGGAAGGAAGGATCTCATCTCATATATTATGCTCTATCCTGGCTCATTCTATTAAAACTAAATTTTACACTTCACGCTCGAATCACAGGAGAAAGAAAATGAAGAAATCTAATTTATATAGACACTCTGTTATTTAATTCAACTTTTGTACGCGATCACTTTACGTCGAGATCAAATTTTCTCTTTTCTCCACTTTCTCTTATACACACACACACGGTTACATAGACCGTGCAGGCACTGAAACCTATACATATTACATATTTTGTACAGAGCATTTCTTTCCTACTTTCTCTCTCTCTCTCTGTCTCTTGGTTTCCCTTTTGCCAATTTTCCTTCACTCATTTTCTCGTTACGTAAAAGATTATTTTTGACTCAAGGTAGAAAATCTCTTGGTAATTATAAAATATGTACTAGTAGGTATATGTTTTAATGTTTCATTTCAATTTCTCCGGAAACTTGTCCTTAGATGACAAAGGAATCTTTCAAGGATGACTGAAATAGATTAAAATGTTAAGACATTTAATTTTGAGCCATGTCGTCGTTGTCATTGTCGTACTCCTCCTCTTTGTCATTCCCCGTCAGAAAACTTGAAACCTTTAGCATTCATTGTTATAGTCCAATTACTATGCATAATATGCATATTTTTTTATTACCCAGTCCGTATTTTATATGTTTTTAAACACATGGAAATATTTATAAGTATGAAAGTTTTCTACCAGTTTACTCCGCCTTACTCCTTTCTCCTTTACTCCTTTACTCCCTGCCATTTAAAAATTATTACTATCCAACAACACATCCCATCATAGTCTGGAAATCCAAGTTTATGAAAGTCGTGTTCTCTTTGAGCGAGAAAACAACTTTTTTTTCCCCTGCCTCCCTACATTTGAGTTTCCACTTTTGAACGAGGTCGATCTTTGAATGAAACATTAGTTTTGCTCGAATCAAACTCTCTCTCTCTCTCTCTCTCTCTCTCTCTCTCTCTCTCTCTCTCTCTCTCTCTCTCTCTCACTCGCTCCAATTCCAGTTTTCCCATTTGAAACTTCTACATTCTTCGTACATATATACCGACATTCCATTTTATATAGGTTTCTATTCTATGCCTTCTCTATGTATTGTAGCTCTCTAGTACTTTCGACTTTCGACTTGCTTCACAGCCCTGAAAACCCAATGATTTTGTGTGTTCCAAATCCAAAATCCTATTGTGTGTGAAAAGTGTCATTTTCATTTTGGAGGATATTAGATCTTGTCCTTTTCTCCATCCTTCCCTGCTGTCCTTTCTCCTTCTCTGTTGTTCAACTTGAAATAGTTGAATGTTTCTCTCTCTCTCTCTCTCTCGCTTGTTCTGGTCCTGATTCCAAGAGTTCCTTTCCTGTCCCTATATGTACATCAGTACCTACCTAAAATAACACTATTTAAATACTTTCCCGATACACCGTATAGTTTGTCGTTCCTATCCCCGAATTCCTCGTGTTATTATATTCAGTCTCCGCTCTTCTCTTTCTTCTCTCTACTCTTTTGACACACGGCTACTGTTTTTATCGGCAAAATATATTTTTTTATCTTGGAGCTTAAATTCAGTTTTGAGTTTGAGTTGCCCGTGTGTAAGTGCGTATTTCCCAAGAGGTCGAATGATGATGTATATATATACAGTGTTGGAAAAAATTGTACAGAGAGAGAGAGAGAGAGAGAGAGGAATGCTGTATTGTCATGTGTATATAAATATTATATAGTTATGAGTATGGTTTTTATGGGGTTTGTTCTAGCGATCGATAAGGAACCTTCAATGTGACATCTGGCTTCATGAAAGTCTCTCGGAATTTGTCAGCGAGTTTGGGTTTAGTAACGATAGCAGGTTCGTGTGTATATATATATATATATATTTATTTTATAGCGTTATTACATTTATAATATAGATCCATTGCGATCGTAATTGTACCTGGACTGTTGGCATGCATTGGTACAAATATACAGACAGGAGAGTGTACACTTTCTTTTTTAGTTCCATTGGAAATTAAATAAAGGATTTACCCATCCATATGGGTCCAGTTTACCTATTTCAGTGGCCACCTTCTCTCGAGAGTCCAAACCGGATATAATTGCTTTATCAAATATCTACGAAGACAACTCGGAAACTTTTAATCCATTCCCAAAAACTCAGGGGCATCCGGATGTGAGTGAGTGTCTTGACAGCACTCCACTTCTCCTCCGCATCGTTTTAGATGGTCAGTGTCATTCTTCTTAAAATATTAAGTGTCTATACAGTATATATAAAATATATATATATTTAAAAAACTAGGAGAAATTTTGAGACAGTATATAGAGAAATAAGCATTTTCTAACCCATCTGGAGCTTGTACATAACGTAACTGCATATATAAAGCTTGGCTGAGCCATTTCCCATTTCAAGTGACATTCTTCTCTACGTGAGATGTGACCGATGTCACTGGAAAGAAATTGAATTCGTTCACATCCTTCAAGTGGAAGAAAAATGAGTTATTAGAGTGAAACACACACACACAGACACACTTTCACTCACTCACACATATGAGGCCGAGAGAATACATATAAAGAAATTTATTGTACAGAGTAGACAGTTTTTATTGTATCTCTGCTCTGCTGTTAGTCTAAAAAAAACGAGGAAAAATTCCTTGCGGATGGAATATAGAAATAGCCGATAGTACGATACATACATGTGGGATTTTTCCATACACCCAATTTCCCATATAATACTTTCTTTCTTCTAGACGTAGACTGCCTGACTACTTTTTTTATAATTTACGTAACTTTACTCAAGTCAGTTTCCCTCTTCTTTTCTCTTTAGTTGTTCATTCCTGTTTTACTCACCATGGCGTGTGTTAAAGTTATGAAAATAAAAATACATCCATGACATTTATGCTCGAGGACTTTCAATTTATTTGATTTTGGTGTTTGGCATCTTATCTTTTTACCATTCCCAGCGTGAGTTGTGAGTGCGTAAAAGATTTCCACGTTTTATAGAGAATTCAATTGAAGGGTGGGGGGGGGGGTGGGGGAGGAGGAGGAATAAATGCTGAATGACCTAGAAAATTTGAAGGTATCTAAAGTGGTAGATTATTTTTTTTTTGTTTTTGTATGCGGAACGAATTAAATCCTGAGGAAAAAAAAAAGTTCTCGCGATATACAAAAAAAGTTTAATGTTTCCATCAAAGTTCATTAAAAGCCTCGTTTTCTCTCGTTTTTTTTTTTGCTCGACTTGGAGATGATGGAATCCACTCCAAGAGTACTATCACCACTCAAAAGAAAAAAAGACTGAGTGCACAGGGGAAAAAACGAACTCAAATAAATATGTAGAAGGGGAAAACTTTATTATATGTACAATAGAGATAGAATTGGAATGGAACGAAATACACTGTGGCTATGTGCATTGAAAAGGGATTCAAAGTGAATATGTATTATGTACTTTGGACACATGAGAAATAAACCGTACGGACTAGTACTAGTACGGAGAGAATCCTATTCTGAATTGCACACTCAATCTTTTCTAAATCTTCAAGCTCGGAGGAAAACTCCCAATCAATGCAGTACATAGGATTGAATGACTCTGTACATATTTCAAGTCTACCATTTGTGTCCTAGCCATGGACTGACTCCTTTGATTTTATGATCCTTTTATAAGGCAAAAGACGAGTGTGTAATGTGTGCATTCAGTGTATGTACGTGTGGGAAGATGTGTACTTTTATCTCTATAGCGTAATTAACCGTTTTACTTGAGCTAATAAACTAATAATAAAATTACTAATTTCTCATGCCCCGTACAGCCCCGTATCAAAAACTAAAGGCTGGAAGAGAATTTACAGTGTTGGAGAGCATTCGTCGAGCCGTTGCAGGACTCGCAGGGATCTCCTTGTTGAGAGTAACAGACCTTGCGGTAATAAACATTTTCTTTACTTTCTCCAAACTACCATTCGAGCATTCACTGCTTTCACCCATCTTGAATACCTACTCATATTATGTAATAAACAAAAAAGAGATGCGTAATATATATGAGATTGTCTTTCAAATGTATAGCTGACGGACTGGCATGGCGATAATACAGATAGCACCGCATTTTGGTTTTCCCTCCGTCAAATTGTAAACTTCCAGGTTCGTTTTATATTTGAAATGGTATACACTTATTTACTAGAGAGTTTTCACGTGTTTTTTTTTATTTTTATTTCCAACTAATTTCCTTCATTTCATGTTTCCAGGAATTGTCAAAAAACAATAATACTTCCCATTCGACCATTGTTTTCCCTTTGGCAGACGCTTACAGGATTCTACGGGATGTGATCTCTCGCCATGATGTAACTCTCCGAGTGGACTTATCTCCAAATGAGCACATGGTACAGTGATAATAAATTTAAAAAAATATATATATGTATATGTATTTACAAATGACCACTTAATCCAAAGCTGAGACTCGACTTGGCATAACTCGACTACTACTTTTGACTGCAATATTTGAACTAGAGAAAGGGGAAATGGTAATATACACTCTAAATTATGGTTATGAGTTCAGCATCAGGACTCACACACAAACACATACACAGTAATACACACACACACTCTCGCTCAGAGAAGTTCTAAATTTTCCATTTCCCTTTTATGTTCCCTTTTAAATTCTGGTTTCATACACACGTATAGGTCGTAGGTACAACTGAAATTATGAAATTGCCCAATATTCAGTCAAGCGAGCTCCTTTGCCTTTGGCTAAAAATAATGAATGGCTAGAACTATATCATGATAGTACATAATATAGTTAGTAATAATAATAGTAGAGAAAGTATAGGAGTAGCAGTGAACCAGATGATGGAAATGATGGAAACTTCAAGTATTTGTATAATTAAAAGACCCAAAAGTTTACTTTTATGAGTGGCTACTTTATTCCGTTTTCAAAATAGCCGTTCGATATATATATACCTATACTCATGTGTACATATTCATACGAAACTTCATTAACGCTTGTGTATATGTACATGACAATAATACTCATTACTCGTACATTTGAATGTTCTACAGTTGGTGGGGATACAGCGAGGATCTTTGATATCAATTCCCCGAGCACTTCATCCGATTTTTATGAGAGATATCAACACAAAGTCCCTCTCTATTATAAAAGCGTCCTACACGTCAGGTATAACTGAATACAAAGAACGCTTTAATTTGCAATAATAATATCAAATATGTGCACTATTTTACATATCAATGTTTACTCCTATATATTAGATGATTATATTATAAGATTATAAACCTATATATATCATTATGAAACAACTGACAAAGATTAAAACCTGTGACTGTCTACTCGCTTATGATTTGTTCAATAATCTATACTGTAACCGCTCCTTGCAGTTGCACCGTTTTTAGTTGTTCAAATCATGAGGTTCGTATTTTACTTCTTTTCGGTAATCAAAGGCTAATTGACATTGATTCTCATTTATGTATAGGAGCTGTTGCTGGCCTAGGCCTTGCCATGGCAGTTTTGGGTCTTGCAATCGGTCTTTTGTTAGGATTTGTACTATGGAACGGATCAACACATCGAAGATACTGGCGATGGAATTCCCCTGTTCCATATGGTCTGGAAACATAGGAAACAACCCTCAAACTTTTTTATTCTGACGAATGATATATCATTTATTACTTGAATCTTGAATCATTCCATACTTTTAATATTAAGAATATTAACGTATGGATTTTGCTCTATACCAATAACCCTCATCAACTTTATAATAGTTATTATTTACCGTATATAGGATTGTTAATAGTTATCGCTCAATGTTTAGTTTAAACCTATATCGTGTGTGAATGAATAGTAATATGTAATAATGTATCTGAACTGAAAAGCCAATGATGGTGAAATAATTCTCGATTTTACTCCCTTAAAACTCTAGTCCCTATATTTACTTATAAAAATAAAAAAATACATTATTATTCTATATACATCCCATTTCTTCTTTATCTGGTGTCAACAAGAAGGTTTATGCGTACAAATATAGAATATATAGCATACACATACCTATACTACCTATACATGAGATTTTGACTATGGTACGTACAACATTTTACATATATATATAATACGACATAAAACATATGATTACAATTTTCTGGTCATTGTACTTTAGTAATAATTTAGATCAATAAGGATGTAAAAAAATTTACTCGTCAAAGCAATATTATAAGAGTTCTAATATAATTGTACATAGATATTTTAAATGGCTTATCGGAAAGATATGTTACGAGGAAACATATTTTGTTGAAAAAATTAACAAATCATTTCATCTATACATATATATATATATGTATATAATGATCTGAGATATGTCAATAAGAAATCAAAACAATAATAATTATTATTATTTAATGGTAATTTATTTTGTTTTTAGTTGATTAACTGTTATTAGCAAGCATATAATACTTCATGGCCATTAATTATTTATTTTACAACTTATTACTCATGTATTTTTTATTCAAACTTAAGTATACATAATATTATTAGTACATCTTAATGTTATTGAATGTTGTACTTCAGATGTTTATTAAAGATAGATTGAAAAAAAGCACCTTGGTATTTCAAACTGAAACTTTCAATTCATCACTTATTAATTCATTCTACAACATTCTATATCAAATTGACTGTGATCAAATCTTGTCGAAAACTAACTGCTAAAAATATGTGCATTTCGAATGTCATTGAAGAATGTTCAAGCTGGAAAATGTCATTGTCCTGTTATAAAATTAGTCTCCAACATTTATGGGGTCGTTTTGTAAAAGATCTAACCCCTCATATATGCAGTCCATTTAGATGTAAATTATATAACATATTCATATATCATCTAAAACAAATTTTCATATTTAACGCATAAACTATACAAAAAAAAAACGAAAAAGGATAAAAACTTATTTATGCAGTTTTTTAGTGGCTGGTTTGGATTTGGGTGTATTCAGAGGGATGAGCGGTTGAACTGGTATCTTAGGCGGTGTAATTTTGTGCCCAACTAATTCACACCTGAGGAAAAAATTTTGGGCCATTTTTTTTCAAAATTATAGGGACTGGAATTTTTCGAAATTTTGAAAGTATGAACCATCAGACTAGAAAAATCGTGTCCAAAATATGGCAAAATAAAAATAATTTCCCTTACCAGCCAACTGGGAACAGCTCAACGGACTTTATGTCATGCCACTGATCAAACATATCGTCCCAGCCGTCAAACCGAATCTTGATTAGCCTGCCCGCCAATTTAATTACCTATAGACATTCACAAATTGCACTATATATTTGAACATGTAACATATGTTATACGTTTTTTACGATATTTTTAAAGAAACTTACAGTCGCTGGGCACACCATCTGAGACTGTATGACATCCACAGCTTCTAACTTTGATCCCACCTTGAAATCATGATCAATTTCTTCCTACGTGGAGCAAGCATGAAAATGTTTTCATTGAAAACGGATATTTTCTTCATCGAAATTTTAATTTTGAAATCCGATACAAAAAAAAGTCATGAAAAAAATGGAATGACTTACTCGAAATACTTGTAGCATACGTTTTGGAGTGTTCCTAGCAGCAAAATACAGATCCCAGTCAAATTCTTCATCGCCGCTGTAATCCAGTGGAGCTTTTAATTCGATTCCATGTGATTGACAAAAACCACACTGCGAAAAAAAATATTTAAATCTCACACGTAATTACAATTACACGGAATATTTTACGAATACGACTCCACGTCAAATCATACCTGAAAAATGGAATTCGAAGTAATGTGAGCGCAGAATGCGTCTTCATCATCACCAGTCTCAGAGAGTTCTTGGAGAATACTATCTATCTTCAACATGAAATATCCGTGACGCAGAACCTTTGTTATAGTCTGTAATAGTAATAACAATACTATGTTGCACAACTTATCTTATATTGATTTAAATCTGTATCGGTAATCAAATTAGTTGTTAAGCATGTCTTACACAATACAAATAATGCTGATCAGTGATCACTATATGTTTCACAAAAAAAAAACACTTACCGCAGCGCAAATGTCAGAAGGACAGATGGGATCAATGACTTCTAATCGCATTCCATCTTCAATTTTGACATTTGGAATAGTTTGAGGTCCAATGTTTACACGAGATATTTTTGCAGGTTTATACGTTTCCTTTGCCACAATTGCATGACCAGTTTCACGGCACCAACCAGAATGTCGAACTTGAACTTGATCGGATTTTTCATGACACCATACTCCTTATATAAAAATTTAATGGTACAAAAATATTATAAATTATCTACTATAGACGGATATTGCTGTTATTATTATCATTATTTACGAAGCGAGTTAATGTGCTACCCTTATTGTCTGGCAGATCTGGATTATCGTTGGGTAATGGCTTGTAGTCTAGATACTCGACGTACAGTCTGCGACCACAAATGTCAAGAACTTTCCCAAGTTTCATTTGAGAGATACAAGAACCGTTTTGTACTTCGACAATTTCATTTAGAGAAAATCTAAAGCATGTCCGACAGTATAGTAATAATAATAATATATGTTGGCGTCAATATGCTTACTCCAGGCAGTTTGCATACTGCCTAGACAGTTTGTAAACTCACTAGATTTTTTATATACTGACTAGGCATTCAAAGGAATGCCTATAGGCAGTTTACAAACAGCGTCTAGTAAATGGCGTAAGCATATGCAATGCAGTTTTTAAAAGAAACAATTCAAATTACGTACAATTTCAGTTTTATGAAGTAAAAAATATTAAAAACATTATTTCAATATTAACAAAAATAATATTAGTGAAAAGTTATACATTTGAATGAGTTGAGTATAAAATGAGATGAACATGAATCAATAAATTGGGGTGGTACAAGGAAATGGTAACTGATTAGCACGAATATGTATATGAACCGCAATACGATTGGCAATAAGACTGGGTGAGATTCGCAAACTATGAATAGGCGGTATACGCCATTTTGAAACTAAACTATAATAAGTCGTCTTGCGAAGGACTTCAGCAGTCAGTTTGAAAATGATAATCAGAATGTACGTGCCATTAAATCATTAAAATTGTGCATTTCTTATGGATGGCTGCTTTTGCTGTGCTATTAGATTTTGGACTGACAAAATAGAATTCATTTCACCTTTCCGTATTCCCAAGTCCAGACCAAAGTCCATGCTCAAGTCCCAAACTATAAATCAAAATCAGTAGTCTAATCGCAAAGTTCATTGTCAGTCCGAAATCTCATTCCGAAGTATAAATCACCTTCGGACTTGCGAATCTCGCCGAATTTGGGACTCGGTTCAGTCGTATTTCCAATTGCATTACCATTCTCAACTATAAATGACATAATCCAGTCGTAATCACAAAGACGATACCAGGTCTAATTTGCACATTTTAAACGCACCTTAAGTGGATTTTTTTGCTCTCACTTTTTTTAATTGACGTTTCACACATGGCAATAAATATGGTAATTTCCTCTCTAGATACATTTGCAAATGTTTTGGGTATGTGAGATGTCATGGCATTCTCGACATTCACGACCTCCATGACTGTCACTGCAAGTGCCAATGTTGATGCAAAATTGACTTTCAGATAATCTGTGATTTGGTGAGATTTCTTGACCCCCAATTCCATTGGTACTTTTTTTATGGAAAGTAAGTAACATGACTAATTATTACCAGCGCAGTTTACAAACTGACGGGATAATGTACTTACGCCGTTTACTAGACGCTGTTTGTAAACTGCCTAGGCATTCCTTTGAATGTCTAGTCTGTATATAAAACATCTAGGGAGTTTACAAACTGCCTGGAGTAAGCAAATTGACGCCAACATATATATAATAATAATTATCTAAAGATACTCAGAGCTGTGTTTCAAAACGAAAAGATGTATAAAAATAAAACCAATAAAACGTAATAATTAAAGTATGAAAAAAGCACTAACACTGTTGTTTTATAGTTTTCCAGCACTTCCGGAATCACACCATTCTTTGTTGGAGATCCAACGATGGAAGGATACAAAGGATCTTGCAATTCATCTGATTTGCCTCCGGTCATGCAACGTCTGAAGGAGCAGTCTGCAACACGACATAAAACACATCCACATTTCATTTTTCGAATTTAAATACATAATTTTTAGTACAGCCGAATTCATAATAAATTACCTTGCGGTGGAACCAATTCATAATTATGACTTTTGCAAAAGCCTATAGGGAAAGTGTCGGTGGCCCAATGAACCCAGAACGATTTTGAATGTTTATAATTAGCTTCTTTAACAGTGGGTTTACCCAATGTTACAAACTTCAACTTTGCCATGTATCCTACAAATAATATATATATAGGTAATAGGTACACTACAAACACTCATACATTACAAATTATGATATGAAATTTTATATTACTTAACTTTAATTACCTGCAAAATCTTCGACATTTGCAATCCAGTAAGAATCCTTATGCTTCCGAGACACAGCGGAATTAGTCGTCGATTTCGAAACTTGCACTTCAACTTTCATGTTTTTGAGAGCCATGCCTTCCCAAAGGCCTGCAAGCGGTACCTACGACGCAAAATGAAAGGCCCTTCAAAATGAGTTGACTCAATTCAACCTAGCATTTAGTAAATGCCATTTACAAGTACTAATTAAAGTAAATAGACGCAAACTTTACATGAGGAAAGCTCGAAACTGGTACTATTATTTTGCCTCGTCGATCTAATTCTTGTTTCCAATTCCAATTCGATTCCTCTATCGCTGGAATTATTTTGGTTGCCATTTTCTTGAAAACTCAAATTAAAATCTTCAATTCAAGTTATGATCAAAGGTTGTAAAAAAAATAATTTAACTCTGTCACAACTTAAAAAAAATAAATTGATAAAAAATGAAAACTGAATTAACTCACTAAAATAAACTAAAATTAAATAAGTAAACATGAAATAATAATCGACAAGATTTTGAATTTCAACCAAACTCCTAAAAGGACCATTGCGATTGGCGTTTACACATTGAAAAATTAATGCCAAAAATACAGGTTATATAAATAAACTGCTCATTACAATATTGGGTTAACTTTTTCAGCAATTAAATATGTATGAATATATATTCATAAATACACCCTGTGTACAGGTTTATTGTCTGTTGGGTCGATTTCCTGGCTGGTTTGCCTGCAACAGGTTTGCTTGTTGCTGGTTTATTTGATTGACTGATTGTTGGATTTTGTGGCTTTGTATGGCTTGAGTTGATCCAGCAGGCTTGTTAGGACGATACTGACCTGGCTTATTTGGTTTAGTGTTACGTGGATTATTTGCTTGCAGGTAGCAAGAAACAGGGACTGGGAGATCAGGGATAGTACCTTTTGAACCTTGACCTATAACGAAACAAATTTAGTTGGGTTTGTTTGGGGATATTATGTATATAGTTTGTTGGTTTATTTGTTATTTAACATTATTTAGTATTCATTTTTAGTGAATCATTAATAATGATATTACTGAGAATTCACTGAATACTAAAGGATTAAAAAAATTATTATTATATTGTTGTTATACCTGGTATTTGCTGTTGTGTTAAATTACCCTGGCCCGGAAGTTGTAAGTTTGGATTCAATAAGTTCATTATAATTCGGTGTGGTTTTAAGGATCCAAGTCCCCTAGCAGATGATGACGGCCTGTCAAGTCCTCCTCCAGATGATGGTGGTGCAAGAGCTTGATATGGATATGGATATCCCATTTCTCTATCATAAAATAAGGAATCTTCAGCACATCGGGAGGTAATTGGGCTCCCTAGATCAGCTTGGCAACGCTCTTCAGTTGATTCCTTTTGCTGCACATCTTCATTTCATTAAGTCCTTTATAAAGGGAAGAGCGGCATGCAGCGTTTGGGGTAATGACCACATCCTTACTCTGGGATCGAGAAAGGATATTTCCATCTGATTTTACATGAGGGTGAAGAACAAACATATTTCATTATTGTTTTCCATGTACATAGTCGTGAAAAGTCTGTTTTTTAAGAGTATTTTCAAAAGACACATTATAGCAGATTACTAACCTGCGGAATTTCCCCACCCCGAAACTTGAACGCCCAAACCCGAGAAGACATTTCCGAGTAAAGACCAAGTTGGTAATCGTATAGCCTTGACGAATCCTATTTTTGTATATACATTGTTTGATGTTAAAATATATGTTGTAATCGGGTAATGTTATTACAATATTTATATTCGTAATAAAGTTTTGAAAAACTTGCGTGAAATTCTAATGGGGTCATTTAGTTTGATTAAACGAATATGTCATTTGCTCCGGTAGTTTCATTATAGTAAGGATGCAAAATGATGGCAGATGACTCCGTGTTGAATGCCAGCATCATCCACAGTTATATCCTCTACCAAATATCAAGTCAACATTATCCACTGTACAGTGAGCCGTTGTGAGAATGCAATCGTTTCGGACTAAAGCAGAATTGCTCAATATCCAAAACTAGGGCCACCAAATAAGGTTGGGAATTCGTACGATTGATTTGTTGTAGTGTTTTAAACTGTTGATCTAATTTTTGTTCATAGTCTCGAAGGGAGGAAACTCGGGTCTCATCGTCAATCACGCTTTCAAAATCTGGAAACTCAACTGGCGAGTCCTTTGGTTCGTATTTACATGCAACTGGAAATTCCATTTTCTTTCATTATTATATAAAGCTCACGAATATGATTGTTATTACAATATACTATGTTGAGCATAGTATGCTCCAATTTACCTGCAATTGCTCCTTTAGGGGGGAGAAGAGCTGTCACTCCCGTATTATTAGTTACCTGTGCAACAACAACACAAACAAGATGTAAAATGTAATGAAGAAAACGGTATGTACAAAGTGAACTTGGAGTTGGCGAAGTAAAATCAACAAAAAATGCAAACCAAATTACATAAACGACAATGCGAAATCCTGTGTATTCAGGATCATGTTTGTTTTCCGACTTGAATCTTAAGTAGATACACACTAGGACCTTCCGTAAGTACTGTAAATGGTGCGATTGCATTTAAATCCCCAGAATATCTACGAAATGGAGAAAGCTCGTAAATACTTGTACGAATAAATAATTGATGGATTGCTGTAAATAATTTTCACGAATGTATTTTTCTATCGGTCGGTTTCTTTTACCATTGAGCGTTTTCAGTATTTCCTGATAGTGAAATGTCAAGAAAGTCGTGAGCTTCCCCAAATGGCACATCAGGCTTTTGAGTTCAAAAAGTGTTAAAATACTTGAATCAAATGATCCTCTTCTGCCTAAAAATCATAGTTACTTTTTTTATAAAAAAAATACATAAAAACAATGCTGTAAAAAAGGTGAAAACATTCGATTAATTTTACCTCAATTTTCCATTCACAATCAGCATTTGAGGGGTAGCCCCTTGGGTATACAGAAATTTGTCATTCTCTATTCATTACTTAGTTACTTTGAGGGTACATGAGATTCGAATTATTTGACAAAAATGTTTGTATATAGCTTACTGCATATAAACCTTCTCCAGCTTTTCGCAGTCATGTAATTCTCTACTCGACTACCCCACTCTTGTCAAAATGAATAAATATGACATATGACAAAATTAAAATAACTACAAAAACTTTTTCCTGTAGCATTAGTTTGTCATTAGTGCAATTAATTCATGCACTCGTGACAATACATATAAATATCAAAAAATTCTTGACAGAAAACTAGCAGCTACATCCGGAGAATAATAATAAATAGAAAATATAGAAGGCAGGTTAAGAATTTGCACATCGCCAAATAATGATAGAATTAGGGTATTCACCAGAAGATGAGAACTACACAGTCAATCTATTTCAGCTAGTTGTACATAATATTTAAGCCGTTTCATCCTTCGTTTCATCCATCAAATTGTAATAAAGGTAATTTAGGTATTTAGGGTTGCGATAGATTAGTTTCCCTACATTCATGGCATAGTATGAACAGAATAACCAAATTAGCTCATAAAATGCTACCAAACTCAACACAAAATATATTACCTGTCTCACAATAACCATTCACTTTTGTGCAGACAGTATAAAATACTTCAATATTGCATATATGTATTATATTAGCATTACGAACTCCGTACAAAAGGTTTGAACTCTCTTGTTCCCTGTTCATGCTAAATTATCTTTATGGTATTTAGATATTAGTTTCTACTTTACTTTCGTTCATTGAAATACAAATCATTTATTTACCGTGTTTCACAATAGTAACTATTGTGGTTTTCGTACACGAAGTTGGATAAATTACATGGGCTAATTTTAAAACTTTTTGCAAAAATGCTGGTAACAAGTATAAAATTTTATAATATGTTACACTATAAATGTTTGAAAAACAGTTCGTCTGGCTTTCATGAATTTCCTTAAAAATTTATACATTTTCCACCACCACTTGACCACGTTTAGTAGACTGTCCCCAAGTATCTATAGCCTCTTGTCTTTTCTCTTTGCGTGTTTTCCCATCGCGTATGTCAAAAAACTTAAAACGGTACATGAGGGCAGACGGGTCCATGACGGTACAAGTTGATTCACAAGGTTCTGAGACTTTCTCCATAACTATAAGGCGGCGGGAAGCTGATATCGTCAAAACTTGTTCACAATTAGCAACCAACTTGAAACAAGGGTTTGATGGCAGTTTCTCTTCATCGTAGGTGTCTCTGTAATAATTATAATTAAATAAAAGGTAAATAGTTTGCTTTTGATGAAGCTAGTGCAACGTTACAAAAATATGTCCAAAAAATATTAAAAAATATTAATTCATGAAAGTATTACCTGGAAACTGGAACCCAATAAACTAACCTTCCACCAATTGCTAGACGTTCGGCACTAAAATTAAAATCAAATCAAGTATATCTATTTAAGTAAGTATGTATAATTGTCTTTCAATTATGATAATAAATGTAAAGCTAGTTACCTGAAATTGATCAAGTCGCAATATATGTCACACAGTGAATATTCAACTTTTGAAGGGATGTGTTCAGCGACATGTTCTTCTCTTATTTTATAATTTTTTCTAGATCCGATTTTCTCTGTCGGTTCTCGGACTCCGTAAGGAGCTGGAAGCAAACAAATTAATATATTATTTAATGAATGAACACACCTGTTAGCAATTTATTCCTCTATGTTCACAGCGGTCGGAAGGAATAATAATCCTATATATATATAAGTAGCTCTCCCAGTTATGATGACAGTCCGGAAATGTTGGTGCGAGAACTGAACCCAACTTTCAGGAATAGTTAGTTATGATGTAAAAAGACCAGA